>SNQJ01S0012668.1:221429-266327 GCA_010110895.2 Picea sitchensis
ATGGATCATGTTGTCATTGATGCCAATGGTTTGATTGATTGATGTCAAAGGATTGATTGTTGTCATTGATAATGGTCTGATTAGTTGATTGATGTCAAAGGATTGATTGATTGATGATTGATGTAATATAATATGTATTTTCCCTTGATGAGAATGCATAGATTAGATGATGATCAATGAGTTGTCATTGAGGATGAATATGGATCAATGAGTTGTCATTTACATGATGAAGATGGATCGCTAGGTTTCCATTGGTATATGATGCATTGTTGAAAAATGTATGGATGAATCATTATTATTCCTATCATGATTGATAAGGTGCACAAAATGGATGAACTCCAAAGTGGTCCCCTTTATGAAAAACCTCATGGAAAGACGCTTTTTGGATTGATTTATCGTAGAAGAATGGTTGGAGGGACCTTGCTCTCATTATTTTCTTATATCGACGATAAGGTGCACAAAATGGATGAACTCCAAAAGTGGTCCCCTTATGGTGAAAATCCCTCACTGAAGATGATTTATGGATTGATTTATCCTAGAAGAATGGTTGGAGGACCCAAGGATCAGATGTGGAATAATGAGATGAAGATCAGATAAATTGTTGGTGAAACTATCCTAGATGGATAATGCCAGGATGCCATTTTCGGTGGTATGTATCACATAAATCCTCATGGTTTGAGAGTTATGGCCCATTAAGATGAAGTACCCCCACATGAAGTCTTGAATCCCCCAAGGTAAAAGAAGTCAACGTGACCTAAAGAAGAAATCATTATTTAAATGATAAAGTAAAGGACAAAGTCAAGGTGATTATTTAAAATAATAAAAAGAAGTGACAACCAAGAAATGATAAAGTAAGGTGACAAAATCAAGAAGGAATATTTAAAATGATAGCATTGGAGAACCTTCTATTTATGAAAAGTGGTTTTTAACCCTACAAATAAGAAAAATAGGTTAAGGAACCTAGAAATGAGTTAAGTGGGACTTAAAAGAAGAAATCATTATTTAAATGATAAAGTAAGGTGACAAAGTCAAGGTGGATTATTTAAATATTAAAGAGTGAAAAAATCAAGAAAAATGATAAAGTAAGATGAGAAAATCAAGATTGAATATTTAAATGATAAAATATTGGAGAAAAATCTATTTATGGAAAGTGGCTAAACCCTAAAATAAGGAAAATAGGTTATGACAAGAAACAAGCCATTAAGTGACCTAAAAATTGTTTAAGTGAACTAGAGGATGAAAGCATAAATAGGATAACAATGGTATCTTGCAGGATCATCCTTTGTGGATCAATGGAGAGCTTCAGGATAATATCTGGAGCATTGATGGAGAGATTCTTGTGAGAGCTTCGTGAGCATTTTTGGTGTGTGGAAAACTTGATATCATTGAAGATATATATAGGTGGACTGAGTAACCAAGGATATCTAAGACAAATTTCGAAGGAAGGTGAAGAAAGGAGGGCTGGAACTGAAGGAGGACAAATTATTTTGATGGTGCTTTAAGCATAAGCATTTATGTGTCATCTCACACCATTTTTACTATAAATTTTTTTCATAATGATTCCACTCATGAAATTGATATGAAATTGAGAAACATACCCAAGTATATGTGGTAAAAAATTTAGCTTGTATCGATGTAGTTTGGAGTTACACTTCATGGAAAATGTGGTTTGTGGCTATCCCTAAACTAGTCAAAAATAGGTGTTTCTAAAAACTGCCATAACTTATTCATAATAGATCCAAATTAGTAAGACCAAATGTGCTGATTAGAGTACAATCAGAGTATGTAGTGTAACAATTTCAAATCAATTTAACTAATATTTTGTATGACATGCTCTCTATACATACTCTCTCTAGAATAATCCAGCAAAATTCAACAAGGCAGCTACTTCCTTTTGCTATAACGCTTTTCCGGGAGGTCTAAGTAGTGCCACATGAGGAATTTCATAAAAATCAAGAACATTGTGTATCGCTTCCATATATTTATTCAATACAGGTACAGTTATAGATTATTTCAAGTTGGGGTTGTTGACTAATCCAAAATCCAGTCATGGTCAGGATACAAATGATGAGTTTGCACATACATGAGGTGTAAAGCTGATGATGTTGGTACATATTGATGATTCATTGTTGATGAGTTTTACACATGATTGGTATATACTTGTTACATGGTTGTATGCACTTTGTTATGGTACATTTTGATTACTCAGTTGTTTACACAGGTTGGTGCATGGATGCACTTGTTTATCTTTGGATGATTGATATATGTTGAGGATTGTTGCCTCATCCTCGCCTAGTGCTGAGAATGTAAGCTGAGTCTTGAGTATAGATCTAGTTCTCTTGTAGAGTTGTACTCTATCTGGGCTTGTTGGCTTTAAAACCTCTGGATTGAAGTCCATAATAAAAAGAAAATTGTACATACCTCGTTGTGTTCTTTGTGTTCCTTATGGAGATGATTTGTTGATGATATGTTGTTGATATGTATTCACATAACTAATTATAAATTATAGGAATGAGTAATGAGAAAATGTTGAATTTTAACTAAGGAGCTTTTTTTGTGTAAGAGGAAGTTTTGGGAAAAGATCCCCACACTCATTCACCTCTAAGTGTGGTAGGTGTGTCCAACATTTAGAGCCACAACTCTAATATTATTTATTCATCATATTCTTCATTTTCATAACAAAATATACATAAAGGATTCCGTGGACATCCAAACTCCCCTAATGTATTGGACCCAAATTAGCCAAAAATCCTAATTTCTATCTATAGGTGGATATTGGTGGCCACCTACCTATTCCAACCGGCTCTTGTCCTTTTTTTCAACATTCTTCTATACTATTTTGTAATTGTGGGTTCTAAACTTCAGTTGCTTGAATCCCCATACATCCTCTAGGTGGATAGAGGTGGCCTCTCTCCTAATCCACTAGATTATTTTGTATGCTTCATGTCAACACATCTTATCGCAGATTTGTGTTTCTACTTTCCAGCCCTAAACATTTTTCTCTCTGCCTACAATCAAATTCAGTAGAGAGTCGAAATGGATGAAGGAATGTAATTGCTAAAATACCTTTCCAACAGCTATCACACACCTAACAAAGAGGTTGTATAATAATTCTATTTAATCTCCGGGAAGTTGAGATACCAAATTACACCAACTTACTCATAGGGCCCACATGAATTTTTGGATTTCACCTCTTAGGGTTAGGTTTTGGATTTCTAGGTTTTGGCATTCAGGAGTAATATATAAAAGGCATCTAGAGCTCCATTGTAATCCATTCTTCCTTATCTGATGCATCGTGAGCAACAAATATCCCTTCTCAGAGACAACTACCACCATTCTATAAGTGTTTGAGTCTTGCAATTTTACAATTTCAACCCATTTTATTATTTAATAGAAGATATTGTTCATCGATATTTGTGTTATTTTTCATATCTCTATGTTTATTGTATTCAATGTCTTAATTAGTTCGTTCCTCTTCTAAATATGGAAACTCCTTAACTGGAATTAGAAAACAATTGGTGAAAGCCATGTGCTAAAAAAACTATCAAAATTGACAAACATTGTAATGACTTCGCTTCCACCACCAGAATATAACTGCATTGGCCAAGGAACTATGGAAACCCTAAAAAGTGTGAATTTGATTTGATGGACCTTGTACAAAAGGTCGATGAATGTAAATTCTATTATTTTAATAGAAATGGTTACTTGTTGCATGATCACAGTGAGGGGATGTGTGCGCAGAGAAAACCAAGAATAAAGCAGAAAGGTGGTGGAGGGGACCTATAATGGCCGCGTTAACCTCCACCGAACTAGCACCATGCTAGAATTAATTTCTCAAATAAAAACAACCCTCTGACCCAAGAATAAATTATAGTTGGGCTCTGTAGGGTGGGAAGACCTCCTCAAGAGTTAATGAGGATGGGAAACCGCCCATCCGTAAGGCTTCCAGACCACTATGGACTGGGAATTGAGCCACACACAATCTTGCTGGAGGAAAGCAACAAATAGGCAAGTTGTTAAGAACCAAATATCAATAGCATAGAAAACGTAATAATTACTCAATGCCTTGAAAATATATAATTTCAGATAATAAGCTCTCTTCGAGGGGGGAACCCTCCTTTACCCCACATAAATGTTCAAGTACAAGATGCATCCTAATGAAAATGTCTCCTATATATATAGGAGACTAGAGGTATAATTGGAAACCACTTGAACAAATGACATAAATAAAACATTACTAATGTAACATGCCCTAATTAAGGGGTAATATTTCAATATTAGGGCTTAACATGCCCTCTCAATTTGAGACAAGTTTTGTTCCATAATGCTTGAGTAACTCGATGATTCTCAGATAAAAACATCTATCTTCCCATGGACCTTCAAATTTCGTAGTTTCCATTTAATGAGATACTCAAATGGATCTATTCCTCAAATTGGTGAATTCTTGTAACAATGATGGCTTCAGCTCCAATATGATTTTTCCTTCCTCATCATCAATGTCTGAAATATAGTTTGAACCGGATCTTGTCGCCTATAACCTTCTTTTAAGAATGAAACATGGAAAATCGGGTGTACTCATGAAGATGCAAGCAACTCCATTTTTTATGCCATAGTACCAATCTTTGCAACACCTTATGGTTATAGTACTTTGGTGATAATTTTATTATCCTTCTTGGTTTGTTTGAGGGACATATGTTTGTATGGTTGTAGTCTTAAAACACCCAATCCTACTTCAAAACTTCTTGACTACATTTATGTTGATTTGCTTGTTGTTTCAAGCATTCATGTGCCATGTTGCTGTCCCTTAAGATTTGGAGAACTTATTGTTGATTCTCGATCTGATCTTCCATCGCTTGAACCTTTTAGATTTCCTCTTTATTTTAGAGAAGAAGTGATGCAGTTGAGGGTGGCATCTATAAAGTGCCATAAATGGTGTCATTTTATTGTAGCATGAAAGGAAGTGCTATACCACCATTCACAAGGGTAACCATTTGAACCATTGTGTTTGTTTATCGCAGACAAAGCAACTAAGGTAGCGCTCCGCACATTTGTTCACTATCTCAGCCATTCATCAGATTGAGGATGATAGATGAGCTATGAGCCAAATTGAGTACCCAAACAAGAAAATAATTTTGTTCAAAATGTCCAATGAAGATGGGAACTCTGTCACTAATATTTGGGTTGTCATGTAGATTTTGAACTGCCTCCATGAATGCGAAAGCGGAAACTATACTAGATTTGAAGGAAGAGAGAGAACAAAGTGCGCGATTGGCCGGTCTCTATCATCAATCACCATGATGACACTCTTTCCTTCGCATTTCCAGAACCCTCAGGATGAAATCCAAGGAAACCTCCTCCCAGCATTAAATTGGGATGGATAATGGTTGTAAAAGACCGGCCTTAATTGTTTCCACCTTATTTTGTTGGAAACCAAACACTCGGCCACAAACCTTTGAACATTAGTTTTAAGGCCATCCCAAAAAAAATCCTTCTTGACTCTATGGTAGGTTTTCAAAAATCCTGAGTGCCCTCCTACTGGAGACGTGTGCAATTCCAATAGTACCTTTTGTTTGAGTTGGGATTTATTACATAAATATAAGTGATCTTTGTATCATAGTGAATCATTTTTCTATGTAAATGTATCTAATGCATTGGAATCCTACTGCAACCTTTGAATGAGAGTCCACACTTTTTCGCCATTCTTCCATTCATCCCTTGTTTCTATTATCCAATCGGGTTGGATGATCGAGATAGCACAGAGAAGGACCTCAACATCTTCATCCTTTCTTGAGAGTGCATCTGCCACAACATTTTGCTTCCCCTTTTTATAGACAATTTCAAAATCATAACCCAATATCTTGGTTACCCATTTTTGTTTCTCTTTTGAAGATAGTCTTTTTTCCAAGAAGTATTTAAGACTATCATGATCTGTTTTGACCTTGAAGTGCCTACGTATTAGGTAAGGATGCCAGGCACGTGGTTGAAGAAGCGGGTTGTCAGGCCCGTGGTTGAAGAGGTAGGTTGTCAGGCTTGTGAGAAGATCTCTCTAGGTGAGAGAGTTTGCTGGGAAGTGGTTTTCTCCCAGAGAGAGTCCAACAACAGCTACGGAGTTCTGAGAATTCATGATCTTACCTGTTGCCGATACCCAAAGAGGGAGGTGAAGCACTGATGGACTTTTCTTGTGAAGGTGTATAGTCTCACGTGGAACGGGCATGTGGGCAATGAGAGTTCGTGAGTAGTGGGCGTAAGAAGGCTCTTGGAGAGAATCCTTTCGGTTTCTCTGTGTTGTTTTCCTGTAACCTCAACCTAGTCTAGGAGTCCCTTGCCCGGGGTGGATCTTAGTCCCAGCTCGGGGGTGACCCACTATTGAGCGTGATGAGTAGCGTGGTCTAAGGCTGAGAGGTTCGTGGAAGGTTTGCGCATAGTTGGTGGAGTTACTACAGTTTGAAATATAAGTATCATTATGTGTTTAATTTCAGTTAAAATGCACGTTTGTGATGCTTGTAATATTATCATGTATTCCATTGCATGAATGAATTGTTGTTAATTGTATTTAAGTATGTATGATGGCGATAATTCTATGCTAAATGTGTTAATTTGATTTAATGCATATTATGTGTATGTGAATGTTCTGCGTAGTAGCATTGCCCGACAGTGGGATTGATGGACGGGGACATTACAATATGGTATCAGAGCCCATGGTTTCAACGTTGATCCTGGATGGGTCGGATAAGTGGTCTTTGAACCCAAGGTTTTGAGTGGAAATGGTGTTCGGATGGAACTGATTTCAAACCTTAGAATTGTTTTGAGTGCCAAGGGGTTACTTGGCTGTGTTATGAAGCTCAGGAGGAGTAGCGGTAGAATAAAACCACAGTCGTCATGGTATTTGACCATGGAGAGAGAGAAATCAACACTTGGGGTGTTGGAGCCATAGGATCTGTTTGGGAAAAAGGAAATTCCTTTATGACTATCAGATCCGAAAAAGGTGCAGGAGGGTTATCCCGGAAGCCTTTCAGAGTTTGGCAGTTGGGAGAAGTGGAATGCACTGAGGCACAAAATTTCAAAGGAGATATACACCGTGGATCGTAGGAAAAGAGTCTAGACCTTTAGATCCGTGTTTAGGAAGGCAAAGGAGAGTCACTTTAGAGGATTTTAGGTGTGGAGTATGACAAACTCCCGAAGTCCCGAAGTAGATCATAGTCATCAATTGCGAAGGACACATGTCAAGAGATCGTGTACATTGGGTGGAAGTAATTCGTGAGGAGGCAAGGGTTGTGAGTTTGAAACTCCTGAAGCCCAAAGTGCCAAAGTCACTCATAACCATTGATCATGAAGGAGGACATGTGTTGGTAGATTGTGAACTCCGAGGGAAAGTGCTCCAGGAAAAAGCGAGCATAGAGGAGTTGACACTCCCAAAGCCCGAAGAGCTGAAGTGGTGAGTCATGGTGATGTCACCTGGAGGTGGCGTGGACACATAGGATGTGTGCCATGTGTCAGTGGGTTTAGAACTTGTGAAAGATTTATATGGAATTTGGACCGTAAGAAGTGTCACCCATATGAATGGGCCACATATTAGTCTCTAGTATTCCACCATGTTGAATCCTATGTGAGTAGGGTTAGTGGGCCCCGAGGTTACGTAACGTAGTTAAAGTTCGAACGACCCATAATGGCATTGATCACGATACATCAAGATCAACAACCAGGAGACATTGTGGGGACCCAAGTTGCACGGAAGATAATTCTCCAAGGCAGTCCCGCAAACCAAACCATGGTTTCACTTAGGGGTTACGTGTCAGCGTCAAGAGAATTGCTGGATGAAAGGCAAGATACTCCAAACCACCATTGCATGCCCCCACAATTGGGAAAAAGTTAAGTGATGTAACGTAATAATGTCACCTGAGGTGACATGGAAGTGTTCAGAGATTAATGGTTTGGGATGTGCAGATGTGAAATATTCCAAAGTCCTGAAGTCCCGAAACTCAGATGCTTGAGGTTCCACAATGAGTGTCAGTCGTAGGATGCTGGGTAGACATGGACTGTTGTTCCACCCTACGACATGAGTTCGATAACTCGAAACTCCGAGTGACTGTTGTGTTATGCTTGGAAATATTTCGAAGGCCCGAGTGCGCGCTTATTGATCTAGCGCTTGGTCATGACCCATGGTCCCATGGGTTGGGGAACTGAGAGAAAGGGGCTAGTGCCCAAAAAATTACCAGAGAAGAGCTCTGAAAGAAGAAATCTGTGGGGATTATTGATTGAACGAGAATCACAAAGAATGATAAATGAAATTTTTATTGAATCAGATTTGTTTATGAATGTTGTGGGATTTGTTAAGGAATGATGACCTAACAAATTCCAGTTGTCTACACATTGTGTTGCAGAAATTTAATGAGTGCCAGAATCGAATAGAGTTGCCACTCAGTGCAAAGAAATGGAGGAGACACATAATGCTTCTAGTTCATAGAATGAAGCTAAAGGGATGGATATTCATTTGGGAGTTGAAGGGTTGAACTCCAATGGGCATGGATAAGAGATAGATAAGTAAGGGCATATGGTGAAAATCATTGAAATATTGCAGAAAGATGCTCAAACTCACCGAGAAGATAGCAGAAAGCTCATGAAAGATAAGAAACAATAGGGAGAATTCAACTTAAATTTGATGAAGAGTCTGGAGAGAATAGAAAATAAGTTGTACAAGGAGAGAGACTCGAGAAAAACAGGGAGTCACCAAACTTCTAAAGGAAGAAGATCAAGGAGTGTTGGTAGACACCATCATCACTCCCAAGGTCTCTCCAAGAGGAGGGCACATAGTAGTTCAAGCCCATCTCCTACTAGAAAGAACAAAAGATCTGGAGTGGATGAACTAAAGGGAAAAATGAAAAATATTAATCCTCCTATGTTTGATGGAGAACACAAGAAGGAGGAAGATGCCGAAACATGGTTGCTCGACATGAGGAAATATTTCCAACTGCAGAATTATTCCTCTCATGCAGAAGGAAGAATTGTGATGTATCAACTGAAAGGAAAAGCATCCATGTGGTGGGATCAACTTGTGTAGATGAAACACATTAGAGAGAAAGATATCATTTGGAAATAATTAAAGAGGTATTTTGAGAAGAAATAATTGACTAAAAGATACTATGACATAAAGATGAAAGAGTTCTTTGAACTCAAGCTGGGCAACATGACCATTGATGAATACGAACAAATATTTTTGGAATTGTTGAAGTATGTCATGTTCATCAAAGATGAGGCTGTCAAGATTCATAGGTATCTAAGTGGATTTCCACCTTCCATTAGTGAAAAGATTCAACATGATGACCCTAAGACTATGGAAGAAATGATAAGAAGAGAGAAATGCTTATATGAAAAGCAAGGAGAAAAGCCTACTTTTCAGAAGGCTTGGGACGACCAGAAGAAGTTCAAGAAAGAGCAGAGGTAGAAGGGAAAAAAACCTCCCTTTTTTAGAAACAGTCCTCAAGGACAACCATCGTTTAGAGAGTCGACAATGGATGACGTAGGGGGACAAAGGCCAAGGTAGACACCCATTCAGTGTTGGGGTTGTCAGGGAAACCATAAGTACAAAGATTGTCCCCACAAAAATGGCAAAGTGAGAGTTGCCCATAATGTTCAGCAAGCTGAAATAGTGGAGGACATGGGTAGTAGAATGCCAAGGATCTATGCAGCCCTGGACAACAAGAAAGATGAATATCAGTCACACATGATTAAAGTGGAAGGTATGATCAACAACCATGCCTTTACTATTTTAATTGATTCATGGGCTAGCCATACTTATATAGATCCTAGAGTGGTGGAAAGTTTGCAATTGTCGAGAAGAAAACATGAAAAGTCTTGGTTAGTGCAGCTGGCTACATGAACCAAGAGAAAATTCACTGAGTTAGTTAAGTCCTGTCCAGTGGACATGAATGGACTCAACACAAAGGATGAATTGAATGTTCTACCTTTAGTTTCCTGTGACTGTCTAATTCAGATGGACTGGTTGGACCAGCACCATGCTATATTGGATTGTCATAACAAGGCATTCACTTGCCTAGATGAGGAAGGAAATCGTAAAAACAGTCCAAGGAATTCCTAGAGTTGTTGCTATCAGAGAAATCTCAGCATTGCAACTGAAGAAGTGCTACAGGAAAGGTTGTCAATTATTTGTAGCCCATGTGGAGGAAACACCTAAGGATAAGGTCTCAAGTAATGGAGATCATGCGGTACTAAAGGAGTTTGAAGATGTATTTCAAGAGGTACCCAGATTGCCCCCGAAGAGAGATATTGATTTCTCTGTAAACCTGATGCCTGGAGCAGCTCCAGTGCCAAAAAACTCCTTACAGAATGAGTACACCAGAGCTGAAAGAACTGCAATTGCAGCTTGAAGAGCTTTTGAAGAAGGGGTATATATGCCCAAGTGTATCACGTTGGGGTGACCTAGTCCTGTTCGTGAAGAAGAAGGATGGGACGTTGAGATTATGTATCGATTTTAGACAATTGAACAAAGTAACTATAAAGAACAAATATCCTCTGCCAAGGATTGATGACCCCTTCGATCAGTTGAAGGATGCAAAGATCTTTTCGTAGATAGATCTCAGGTCTAGATATCACCAGGTATGGATAAAGGATGAAGACATCAACAAGACCACCTTTAGAACAAGGTATGGTCATTACAAGTTCATAGTAGTGCCGTTTGGACTGTCGAACGCACCCGCTGTTTTTATGTGCCTGATGAATGGTGTATTCAAGGACTATTTAGACAAGTTTCTCATAGTCTTCCTAAATGACATTCTAGTGTATTCCAAGTCTGAGGAAGAGCATGAACAACATCTGAGCATGGTGTTGTAGGTTATAAGAGAGCACCAACTGTATGCCAAGTTGAGAAAGTGATCATTTTATTAGGAGAGGATCCATTACTTGGGGCATATTATTTCAGAGGATGGGATAGTTGTGGATCCTGAGAAGATTGAGGCCATCACAGAATGGTCAGCGCCAAAGAACCTGATAGAAGTCAGATCCTTTATGGGTCTAGCTAGTTATTATAGAAGGTTTATTGCAGGGTTCTCGAGGATAGATCACCATATCACTTCCTTGCAAAGGAAGGAGAAGAAGTTTCAGTGGACAAAATATTGTGAGAGAAGCTTCCAACAATTGAAGCAACTGTTAACCAGTGATCCAATCCTAAGGATTGCAGATCCGAATGAAGACTTTGTAGTGTGTATAGATGCATGAAAAGAAGTACTGGGAGGAGTCCTCAATCAGAATGGATTCATAATTTGTTATGAATCCAGAAAGTTGAAAGAGCACAAAAGGAACTATGCAACTCATGATTTGGAGTTGTTAGCCATAGTGCACGCTCTAAAGAAATGGAGGCATTACCTCATGAGAAGGAGATTCGAACTGAGGACAGACCATAACAATATGAAGTATTTGTTTGATCATCCAACCTTGAATGCTAGACAAAGTAGGTGGTTGGATTTTCTCTGTGAGTATGATTTTGATATCAAGAATATCAAAGGGAAGGCGAATAAAGTGGTTGATGCACTTAGAAGGAGAGTACATGAATTACATGCTACAACCATTAGCATGTACTGAAATGATATTAAAAGAATAATTTCAGAGATTGCAAATACAAATTTGTAGTATAGGGATTTGGTAGCAAAGCTACAACAAGGTAAGATGCCACAGAAAGTGGAAATTATAAATTGGAAACCGATGGAACACTTTTGTACAAGAACAAAATTTATGTACCTAATGTCTAGGACTTGAAACTTATGATTTTGAATGAAATGCATAATGTGCCTTATGCAGGGCACCCTGGATATCAGAAAATTGTGGTAGCAGTCAAGAGCCATTACTTTTGGCTAGGTATGAAGAAAGAGATTGTTGAATACATTGCCAGATGTATGAAGTGCCAGAAGGTGAAAGCTGAGCACAAACACCTAGCAGGGTTCCTGCAACCTTTACCCATTCTTAAGTGGAAGTGGGAGGTAGTGACAATGGATTTCATCATAGGATTTCCCAGGACAGGAAAGTATCATGATTCAATCATGGTGGTGTTGGACAAACTTACGAAAGACGCACATTTATTCCGCTAAAGACTACTCACAAGGAAGCTAACATTGTTGATATTTTTATGAGGGAAATAACACGATTGCATGGTATTCCTAAGACAATTGTGTCTGACAGGGACCCAAAATTTACCTCCAAGTTTTGGAAGGGGTTGTTCAAAGGATTCAGAATGAATCTGAACTTCAACACTGCTTATCATTCCGAGTCTGATGGAGAGACTGAGAGGGTGAACTGAGTAATAGAAAACATGCTAAGGATGTATGTGATGGAAAAATCATCGAAATGGAAAGACTACCTACATTTGGTAGAATTCACCTACAATAATGGGTATCAAGCATCGTTGAATATGAGCCCATTTGAAGCACTTTATGGAAGAAAGTGTAATACTCCAGTAAGATGGGATAATCCAGCTGATAGGGCAGTAGTTGGGCCAGAGTTTCTCAAGGAAATGAAAGAACAAATGCTGAAAATTAAGCATAATTTATAGGCTTCCCAAAGACAGGAAAAAAATTTATGCTGATAAAAACATAACCCACAAAGATTTTAAAGTGGGTGATCATGTTTTCCTAAAAGTGAAAGCCAACATAAGTTCCCTGAAGCTAGGAAACTGTTCCAAGTTGGCAACGAGATTTTGTGGGCATTCAAAATCCTAGAAAGGATTGAGCCAGTTGCATATATGCTTGCATTACCTACATCCATGAATGTACATAATGTGTTTCATGTTTCATTTCTTGAGAAATATACCTGATGCTAATCATGTAATCGATTGGAATGTGATTCAGGTGGAGCAAGAAGGTGTCCTGTAAGTGCATCCTATGCGCATATTGGACCGGAAAAGAAAACAACTCCAAAATTGAGCCATAGGGATTGTAAAGGTCCAGTGGACCTAGTACAGTCCCAAGGACGCGACATGGGAGCATGAAAATTCTTTGCGGGCAGAATACTACATATTTTTGAAGATTTTGAAAATCTTGTTGATGATGTGTAAAGAGTTGCACTGAGGATAGTGCAAAAATAAGGGGAGGGGATTGTAATATCTCAAGGATGTGCCCCAGTTATATTATGAATTGTAATAATGTTTTGTAGGCTGGTGAGTTGAGTATTAATAAGTTGGTGGGATTATGTGTTTATTAGGCCGGAGAGACTAAGTGTTATAGGCCACGAGCCTATTTTTGTATATGTAATTATGCAGAACATTAATAAAGATTAAACATTGCTCCGTGTAGACTTACCACGAAGAAAGAGTGACGGGGGATTAATCTTACACAAGGTTGGTAAGGTAAAGGGGGCTGAAGAGTTGGAAAGAGGGGATAATATTAGGGGCTTAAGTCCTTGGGAACAATAATTTATTATTATTTCAAAGTGGTGTGAATGGTATACTTTTATCCTAAGTTCCTAGAAAAGGGAACGCGTACTTGATGGAGTGCATGCAGCTTCATGGGAGACATGTGTTGGCCCAGGCACATGAAATTTAACCTAAGAATTGAGCCGTGATGGGGTTTTTTTCTCCATTCAGGAATCCACTGTTTGTCCTGTTGTGCGTCTATGTCTAATCTCTGCATACCCTCACATAGCTCTGAAACCTGAAAACCGTAATGTTTTCCTGAGAAGCCGATGTATCCGTTGTCTTAACCATTGAGTCTGTGTTCAACCTCTGCATGGACTCCTTGTCACACACCCTGAAACTAGTGGATTGAGTCATGTCACCTATGTATCCTGTGAGCCTAGCCTCTCCGCCCTTGCAGAGACGATTCCGTACCATAACTGTATTTGAGTTGTTTCCCTCTATTTTTCCTGAGTGGAATTGTGTTGTTGTCATCCTCACCTTGCGGGAATTGGGCTAAAATTGGTTGAAGAAGTGGGTGGTGAGGCCCATGGTTGAAGACGCAGGTTGTTAGGCCTGTGAGTAGCTCTCTCTAGGTGAGAGAGTTTATTGGGAAGTCGTTTTCTCCTAGAGAGAGTCCAACACCAACTACGGAGCTCTGAGAATTCTTGATCCAGCCTCTTGCCGAGACCCATAGAGGGAGGTGAATCACCGATGGAATATTCTTGTGAAGGTGTATACTCCTGGGTGGAACAAGCATGTGGGGAATGAGAGTCCATGAGTAGTGGGTGTAAGAAGGCTCCTAGAGAGAATCCTTCCGGTTGCTCAGTGTAGTTTTCCTGTAACCTCACACTAGTCTAGGATTCCCTTGCCCGGGGTGGAGCTTAGTCCCAACTTAGGGGTGACCCACTGTTGAGCATGATGAGCAGCATGGTATAAGGCTGGGAGGTTCGTGGAAGGTCTGCATGTAGTTGGTGGAGTTACTACAGTTTGAAAGATAAGTATCATTATGTGTTTAATTTCAGTTAAAATGCATGTCTGTGATGCTTGTAATATTTTCATGTATTCCATTTCATGAATGAATTGATGTTAATTCTATTTAAGTCTATATGATGGCAGTAATTCTATGATAAATGTGTTAATTTGATTTAATGCATATTATATGTATGTGAATGTTCCGCGTAGTAGCGTTTCGTAATAGTGGGGTTGATGGCCAGGGACGTTACAAAGAGGACTCACAAAGAGTTCAAGACCAGAGACCATGTCTATCTCAGAGTCATACCCAGGAAGAGTTCCCTAAGAATGGGAGCCTGTGCCAAATTGGAACCTCGGTATTGTGGACCCTTTGAAGTCTTAGATAGAGTGGGACCTATAGCCTCTAGGTTAGCACTCCCTCCCACTGTAAAGGAACATAATGTTTTTCATGTTTCATTATTGAATAAATATATACATGATGCTAATCATATGATTGACTGATCTGTGATCCAGGTGGAGCCGGAGGGAGAATTCCTTCCAGAACCCCAAAGCATATTAGACAGGAAGGAAACCTCACTCAAGAACTGAACCATTGCACAACTCAAGGTGCAGTGGAAACACTTTGACCCAGATGAGGCTACTTGGGAAATGGAGGATGCCATGAGACAGGCATATCCGATTTTGTTTACTCGTGTACATACATGTGATGTTGACAGATAGAACATCGAGGACGATGTTCCTTTAAAGGGGAAAGAATTGTAACACCTTCTTTCCCCCAGTCTGTAAATATAACTATATTGGCCAAGGAACTATGGCAAACCTAAAAGTGTGAATGTTTGATTTGATGGACCTTTGTACAAAAGGTCGATGAATGTAAATTCTGTTATTTTAATAGAAAATGGTTACGTGCTGCATGACTGCTAAAAGAGGGGATGTGCTAAGAGAAAACTACAAATGCTATGAAAGGTGGTGGAGGGGACCCATAATTGTTGTGTTAACCTCCATTGAACTAGTTCCATGCTAGAATTAATTGCTCAGATCAGAACAACCCTTTGACCCAGGAATGAATTATAGTCGGAATGGTAGTTGGGAAGACCTCCTCAAGAGTTAATGAGGGGATGGGGAAACACACCCATATGTAAGGCTTCCAGACCTGAGCACAAACTAGGAATTCGAGCCACACACAATCTTGCTGAGGAAGGAAAGAAAGGAAGTGTGGTGGGCAGAGGAAGACCTGTGGAACAATGCAGACATGAGAGCGGAAACTCTCGGGTCCGAGGAAGCATTGAAAGAGGAACAGTGAGTTCTAATCATAAAAAATAGAGATTGAACTAGGAGAAGGAGAGTAACCTTCGTCCTTATCTATTTATGTATTGGGAGAATGAGAGTAACCTTCGTCCCTAACTTCCATTGAGTTAGAAGTAAGATATTGAATCTCAAAGCATCATGGCTTAAGCTTGGGGGTGGCTAGTGATAAATCCATTAGGATTGACTGAGCCTATGGTTGGGTGGAAACAAGCACCCTTTTCAACATTCGCATTACACTCTATGGTTCTGGTAAGTTATTTCTTTCCTTATTCTTTGAATTGTAAATAATGGATGCATGCGAGTATTTACATGTCTATAAAGGGTTATTTCTCCGTATTAAATGATTAAGTTATGAGTATGTGTTCGTTCCCTTGAGAACCTATATTTCTTCTTGAATTTCCATATGTCCCAATTTAATCACTTGAAGGAACTTTCCCCAGGAATTTACATCACTGTTCCGGAGTCAGAGCCAACCTTTGGGCATAACTACTATTTTAGTAACCTCATAAGTTACCTTGCCTTGATTCAGAGCTTAAAGTTCTGCTAGTTGGGAAGGTGTTCCCTTCAAACCAGTAGTCTAGGAGACTCTGAACTTGCGTCTATTCCCTTAACCAAAAACCCGATTAAGAGCGGGGATTATAGCCCAGGATTTATATGAATATCCACCTGACCTGGGTCTAGGAACCTTGGAGCTCAAGGCTTTGAGATGTAAAATTGCACAATAGTCAAGCTGAAGCCCACAATTTCTATGAACCATCGATCTATGAACAAAGATCGAGGGTGGGGAATCACTGCGGAGAACGGAGGTGAAAATAGTGGACGTGCTAGTTCGCATCCTGCAATTCACCCTTGCCATTGATATCAACGGGTTGGAAGATCAATGATCCTGGTTAGACTAGAATAGAGTGAGCACTTTATAGATTACGGAGGTCGAACTCTCTGGTAAAGAGTACGCATGTTGGGGCCCTCCAATTTATGTGAACCGTCGATCGTCGTTGACCTTCGATCTGAGTTTGATGCAATCCCTGAAATGCAAGGAGTGCGTGGGATGGAGAAATATTCAAGGAGATCAAGCTCAAAAGAGATAGTGTTTTTAGGAGTGCAGACGAAATCCAGGAGACGGGCCTGTAGGAGGAGCAAAGGTCAAATCCTTCGAGCACTTATAAAATCTTCTAAGTCAGAGTAAGTCAAAAGATCAGGAGGAGGAGAAAAATTGGTCATTGTATCACAACGCAAAAGATCAACAACCGTCTGATACAAGAAAGGTGCACGAACCTTAGCACTTGGCACACACAGGAGAAGGAACTTACCAAAGTTTCAAAGTCTCGAAGTAGTTTGAGGTTGTCCATCACTCGGAGGTGAATACAAACTGCTAGATCTAGAGGGATATGTGGTGATGGATCGCAGACTCTGTAGGAATATGTTAGAGGATTTTCAGTTGAAATTTGAGATTCCTGAACCCCGAAGAAACAAAGTGAATCTGGACCGCCAAATCCATAGGGACACGTGGCGACAGATCATGGACTCCAGGGAAATTTGTGCGAGAGTTTTCAGTTGAGATCTGAGACTCCCAAAGTCTGGAGATCTAGAGAGTCGAAGTAAATCTCAGTTGTCAGATCACCCGAAGTAGGATCCTTACCATTGATCATTAGGAGATACATGTCAACATATGAACATCTTCAGGAAATATATTCGAGAGTTTTTAGTTGAGATTTGATATTCTCAAAGCACGAAGAGACGGAGACCTATAGAAAATCTCAATCGTTAGATTGTCTGAAGTATATCTCATTCGTCAGATCGTCTGAAGTAAATCTCCAACGTCGGATCATCAGAAGTGAATCTGGACTGTCTAATCCATAAGGGATGTGGTGTGAATCTGTGGACTCCGGATAGAGTCCCGAAGTAATTCATAGCCGTCAGATTAAGAAGGGACGTGGCGTGAATCTATGGACTCCAGATAAAGTCTCGAAGTAATTCATAGCCGTCATATTAAGAAGGGATGTGGCATGAATCTGTGGACTCCGGATAAAGTCTCGAATTAATTCATATCCATCATATTAAGAAGGGACATGGCGTGAATCTGTGGACTCTAGGTAAAGTCCCGAATTAATTCATAGTCGTCAGATCTAGAGGAGACGTGGCGTAAATATGTGAACTCTAGGTAAAGACCTGAAGCAATCCTTGAGCGTTAGATCCAGAGGATAGGTGGCACAAATCTATGGACTCTGGGTAAAGATCCGAAGTAATCCTTGGTCGCCAAATCAAGTGGACATGCATCATTGGATTATAGGCTTCAGATAAAAGTCATTGGGAAAAAAAGGGTGAAGTTTGAGATTTGATATTTCAGAAGTATGGATACCTAAAGGAGATCTTGACCATTGATCGAGAAGAGGGCCACAAGACTGTTGATATAGTTGAAAGGTCAAACACTCGAAGTAGAAGCGGGGTTGTTGATTTAGGAGGACAAGTGTTTGCAGATCTTCGACTCTAGAATATTGATGTATGGAGGAAAACAAGGTTTGAGAATTGAAAAGTACGAAGTCTGGAATCACGAATGAGATCACATCCATTGATTTAGGAGGGGAAGATATGAACCGTTAGTTCATACAGAACCATCAATATCAGGAGATCGACGGTATCATAGCATTGAGGGGATTGGAGCTGCACGAACTTTAAAAATTTGAGGGCGGGGCATAATCCAAACCCTAGTTTTGGAGAAAGGACACATGGAGGCTCGAGGAGAATTGTGGGCCAAAAAGTAGTTTGGTTTCAAACCTCCTTTGGTCGTTCCCACAATTGTGTGTTTGCATGAGGTCATTGCCCAAGGTCACATCTGAGGAAGGGCCAAGAGAAAAGGGGATAACTCCAACTCTGAGACTTCACGGAAGCATGAAGGAGAATGTCGCGGGTATCATAAGATATACACCAGAAGCCAGAAGGGCTTGTGTTTGATTAAGAGGTGAGAATATCAAGGTCTATAATTCTTGTTTGATTTAGATAATTAGAGAACCTTGACCGGAGGGTTGGGATGAGTCTTGGACTTCCCAAATTAGGAATCGTAGAGGGAAAGGATCTGTTCCTGTAAGGAGGACAATTTTTTTTATTTTCTCCCCATCGTGGGTGTGTTACAAAGACCACCAAGAAAGGACACAAAAAATCACCCCCGAACTGTCAAGGGGGACCCCACCGCTCCTCCTCCCCACCCTTCCTTACTCACATATCAATTTATAGTACATGGGATCAATTTTTGCAAAGAATATAACACATACCCAACACTGTCGAGCAGAGTATTAATTATGTCAATCTATAGGTTGTATAATAGTTAAATTTGGTCTAGGAGGTCGTATTTAATATTTTAATTGTGACTGAAAAATCAGAATATTGAAGGCCAATATCATTTTGAAATTAAGAATCAATGACTAAGATTCATTTATAGGATCAGGGAATTTCCACAAAGTTTGTAGATTTTCATAAACCGACATCTAATATCACTCTGATCTTGAAGATCAAAGTTTGAGATTCATTGCAAGATTGAAATAACTCCACAGAAAAAAGTCTGCAAAGTAAAGTTTTATAGGCATGTGGGATATGGGTCACAAAAAAATATTAATGTCATGTTAATTCAACACTCTATAGGAAAAAGTTTACAAAGTTAAGTCTGATAGTCTTGCGGGTTGTGAGTCATGGAAAAATATTAATGGCATGTCAACTTGACACTCCATGGGAAAAAGTATGCAAAGTTAAGCCTGATAGGATTGTGGGCTATGGGTTGTGAACAAGTATTAATAGCACTTTAACTCGACACACTGCGGGGGAATTTTTGCGAAGGTGTTTCCGATAGGATTGCAAGATGCTAGCTTTGGAAAATTGAAAATCCAAGGTTAAGTTTGCAATCTATGGGAAAAGTATGTGAGGTGTCTTTGATAGTCTTGCAAGTTGAAAGCTTCAAAAAAGTCACAAAGCAAGGTTAATTTACCACTCCATTAGAAAATTACATGAAGTTGTTTATGATAGGCTTGTGGGTTGTGGGATTCAAGAAAGTCACAATTCAAGGTTAATTTTCCACTCCACGGGAAAAGTATAAGAACGTGTTTCCAATAGGCTTGTGAGTTGTGGGCTTCAAGGAAATCGTAGTATGAGGTTAAGTTTCCACCCCAATGGGAAGAGTCTGCAAGGAAAATCCAAATAGGATTGCGGTTTGTGGGTTGTAGGAAAACCTTTATAATGTGCTACATGACATTTTGATGGGGAGAGTCCACAAATGAGAGACTAACAAGATTCCATAAAGTTTGGTCGATGGTCGATGGAGGAGAATGATGGATGATGACATGGCCGAATCAAGAGATGAAACGTGGGCTCATAAAAAATATGCCATGTCATGTCAGCTATATTTCCAAGGTTAGGTGTAGATCATATTAATGGACTCTTACAACATTAATTCAGTCAAATTCTACAAAAAATGATTAAGTGTTTGAAGGCTGTCAACTTGCAAAGGAATTTTGAGGGCCTAAACAACATTTTCCGATAGTCGGAATCAAGAAATTTGTGTGTGTCTCTATTGTTATAATATAAAATCTTGGTAATATCTTTCCAACAAGATATTATGGTTGCAAAACATAATTAGTATGAGGAAGTTATAGATGAAACAATACATGGTATAAATTAAGTATCAATTTACTTCTAGAGGGCATAACTCCTTACTCATAAGTTAGTTTAGGACATAGGAGCATCTTGTGGAAAGCTCATGGACCATAGAAGACAACCATGGAAGAAAATTTGGAATCTATGTACATGATTTTGTATAGGATGGGAGAGAAGACACCAATAGTAGTAAGGTGTAAAAATGAGAAAATAGTCTAAGATTTCGATGACCATAACTATCAACTCAGAGCTCAGATTTGGGAAAATGAGAAGTCAATTCAAAGGTATTGAGGAGGAGAAGCCATCCATCAACCTATAATTATGGATGTATCACTATAACTTCTCAAAAATTAAAAATAAAAGGATTTAAATAGTAAAACCAGAGCAATGAGTGGAAACTGCAACTTGAGAAGGTTATAACTTTTCACTCAAAACTCAGAATGAGGCATGA
Source organism: Picea sitchensis (assembly GCA_010110895.2). Lineage (NCBI taxonomy): Eukaryota > Viridiplantae > Streptophyta > Pinopsida > Pinales > Pinaceae > Picea > Picea sitchensis. The sequence goes on from SNQJ01S0012668.1 coordinate 242,201, forward strand.
GTACAACTATGGGAGAGATGTTTCAGAGAGGAAAGTGTCTAAATTATTATAATTTGGATTAGTGCATTTGTGTTATTCATAAATTGATGTGAACATGTAACCTAATTAATAAATTATTTTGCAAGGTGCCTAATTCTAACAACAATTGGTGTATGCACATTTTCTTGCACATTTAGAGGTATAGGAGGGAATATTTGGTTCCTATATGAGAACTAGAGATATGGAATATTCCAAAGGGTCTTATAACCATTAGTATGAGATCATAGTGCTACATGTCAGAATGGGAAATGTTGATATTGAGTCCAATGGAAGAAGAAGCAAGGAAAATATTGTGGAGCTGGATGAAACTATGAGAAGCCTACAAAGGGAAGTGAAAAACTATAGGGAAGATAATGAAAGGATTATGAAATATTAGGAGGATATGCTAAAGAGTCTGAATATGTTGCATAGACAAAGTCAACAAGGATTCTAGCTCAAAACAAGCAACCAATGCTAGACAAATGGAAGCATCCAGATACCATGGTAGAAGGGATGATCACATGGATGACATTCAAGGAGTGTGAGAAAACATAATCATTAACTAGGGAAATAAAATATAACAGGTCATGCATATTCAGGGAGAGAGAGAAATCCAAGTGTCCCCTATCAGAATGTAGAGGATAAGATCTAAGTCAAATATTTTGCAAGGTGAGCTTAGGAAATTCAAGCCACTAACTTTTGATGGAGAGAAAAAAAAGGGATAATATGCCTAAGCGTAGATTTTGGGAATGAGGAAATATTTATATCTTCAATATTACCCATGAAATGTAGAAACTAGAATTTCAACCTACCACCTTCAAGGAAAAGCAACCATGTGGTCAGATAAGCTTAAGAAGGCTAAGAACCTTGATGAGAAGAATTTCTCATGGAGATAGTTCAAGGGATATTTTCAACATAAATACTTGTCAAAGAATTATTATGATAAGAAGATGAAAGAGTTCTTTGAACTCAAATTTGGAAGCATGAAAATGGAGGATTATGAGAGGATATTATTTGAATTGCTTAAGTATGTTATCTTCATGTAAGATGATAAGGTTAAAATCCAAACATTAATAAGTGGGATACCTACTTTCTATAGTGATAGTATACATTATGATAACCCTAGGACTTTCGAGGAGGCCATAAGACCAAATTTATGAGCACCTTTATGAGCAGAGTAAAGGGAAACCAACTTTCCAAAAATATTGGAATAACAAAATGGAGAAAAGGAAGAAATGTTTTGATACACCTTTTTATAGGAACAAATCTCAATCATATCAACAAGGAAAATCAACCCAAAATTATCCTAGGATGGTAGATTCTGTCAGGAAAAGACCAAGGAAACAACCCATAAAATGTTGGGGATTTGAGGGAGACCACTTGTATAGGGATTGTCCTCACAAAGGAAAAAGGACAAGGACTGCTCACAATATTCAAGGGGTTGATACAATTGAAGACATGTAAATATGCATTCCAAGGATTTATGCGGCCTTGGACAACAACCATGCACAATACCAATCCCCCATGATTGAAGTGGAAGGTAAAATTTCTAACCAACCCATAACAATTTTGATTGATTATGGAAGTAGCCATGGTTACATATATCTTAACCTTGTTGAAATATTTCACTTTAAAATAATAAATAATGACAAATCTTGGTTGGTTCAGCTAGCCACAGGGGATAAGAGAAGAATCAATGTGTTGGTTAAGGATTTTCCAATAGAAATGAATGGATTTTCCAATGCGTTGGTTGATATTATATTTTAATATCATACCACTTGGGTCACATGATTGTCTAATTGGTATGGATTGGTTCAACAAACAACATGCTATCCATGACTGCTACACAAAATGATCACCTTTCTTGATGATGAAGGGTAGAAAGGGAAGGTTCAAGGTATCCCAATGATTGTATCTATTAGAGATATTTTATCCATGGAGTTGAAGAAGAGTTTCAGGAAGGGATGTTGGATTTTGTAGTCCATATGGAAGAGGAAGACAAAGACAAAATGCCAAGTTTTGAAGAGCATCCAGTCTTGAAATATTTTGAGTATGTAGTTAGGGAGATTCCAAGGTTTCCACAAAAGAGATACATTGATTACTGCATTTATTTGGTGCCATGAGCTACCCAATGTCCAAAAATCCTTATTGGATGAGCACACCATAGTTGAAGGATCTTCATATGTAGCGAACTACTAAATCAGAGGTATATAAATCCAAATGTGTCACCTTGGGGGTCCCTAGTGCTCTTTGTGAAAAAGAAGGATCGAATCTTAAGGATATGCAATGTTTTCATGAAACTAAGTAAGGTCACCATAAAGAACATATATCATTTTCCAAGGATTGATGATCTATTTGATCAGCTAAAATGTGCAAGAATATTTTCCAAGATTGACTTGAGGTCAGACTATTATCAAGTGAGTATAAAAGAAGAACATATAAACAAGACAAAATTTAGGACAAGATATGGACATTATGAGTTTGTGGTGGTGCCATTTGGAATATCAAATGCACTAGTTTTTTTCATGTATTTGATGAATGGAGTGTTCAGGGAATACCTAGACAAAATTGTAATTATTTTTTGGATGATACACTCATCTACTCAAAGTCAAAGGAGGAACATGAGAAACATTTAAGGATGGTGCTACAAGTTTTGAGAGAGCATCTTCTATCAAAGGGAGATTCATTAATTGGATCATATTATTTCAATAGATGAAATAGTAGTTGATCCTGGGAATATAGAGGCCATTTGAGGATGGCCAACACGAACAAATGTTACATAATTCATATCATTTATGGGACTTCCATGCTATTACTGAAGATTCATAAAAGGGTTTTCAAAGATTGCAAGACCAATTATTTCTTTGCAAAAGAAAGGAGTGAAATTTTAATGGACTTCCAAATGTGAAGAGAGGTTCCAATAGTTGAAGGGAATTTTGACTAATGTGCCAATGTTGAAGATTGTAAACCCAGATGAATATTTTTTTGTGTGCACTTATGCATGCAAGGAAGGGCTTGGTGGAGTCCTCACACAAAATGATTATCCATTTTGTTATGACTTAATAAAATTAAAAGAACATGAGAGGAATTATTCCACACATGATTTAGAACTGGTAGTTATTATTTATGCATTAAAAAGGTGGAGACATTATCTCATGAACATAAAATTTGAACTAAGGACGGATCATTATGGTTTGAAACATTTTTTTGGATAGCCAACACTAAATGCCATGAAAACTAAATGGTTGAAATTCCTCATTAAGTATGACATTGATATAAACCATATCAACAATGAAGAGAACCAAGTTGTTGACGTACTCAGTAGGAAAGTGCACAAAATGATTTCTACAACCATTAACTTGTATAGGTCTGATTTGAAAGATAAAATTTTAGAGGCTGCAGATTTAGATCAACACTATTTGCAAATAAAACAAACATTACAACGAGGTAATTTTCACCGAAAATTCAAATATTTTGAGCTAAAAGAAGATGGGATCCTCATGTACAGAGGCAAAGTATATGTGACAAAATACAGAGAGATGAAAAATACAATGTTGAGAGAAATGAACAATGTGCCATATGTTGGGCACCCAAGATATCATAAAGCAATTGTAAATGTAAGAAGCCAATACTTTTGGCCAGGAATGAAAAAAAAGGTGGTTGATTATATAGCTAGATGTCTAGAATGTCAAAAGGTAAAAGATGAACATAGACATCCAATCTGACTGCTTCACCCATTGACCACTCCTGAGTGGAAATATGAAATTGTTATAGTGGACTTTATTACTCAGCTTTATAGAACAATGAAGGAACATGATTCCATGATGGTAGTGGTGGATAAATTGACTAAGGATGCAAATTTTATTCCACTGAAGACAACTCACAAAGCAACTAGCATTGCATAAATTTACATGAAGGAAATTGTCAAGCTACATGGAGTGCCGAAGGAAATTTTTTTAGACAGAGATCCCAAGTTCACATCAAATTTATGGACAAGGCTATTTAAAGGATTTGGGGGAAATTTAAATTTCATTATAGCATATCACTCAAAGTTAGATGGGAAAATAGAGAGGACTAACAAGATAATTGAGGATATACTAAGAATGTATATAATGGAGCAATCATCCAAGTGTGAGTTTTATATCTAATTAGTCGAATTTAATTACAATAATGGGTAACAAACATCATTGAAGACGAGCCTATTTGAGGCCTTATATGGAAGAAAATGAAACACACCAGTAAGATATGATAAGCCAACAAATAGAGCAATTATTGGGACACATTTTCTAAAGGAAATGGAAGACAAAATGATAAAGATCAGGCATAATTTAAAATTTTCCCAATAAATGTAAAATAGTTATGCAGAAAAGAACAAGACCTATAGAGATTTCGAAGATGACAAGCATGTTTTCTTAAAAGTAAAAGAGAAAAGAAGCTCTCTAAGATTGGGATGTTGCCCAAATTTTGCAGTGAGACATAGTGGGCCTTTTGAAGTATTGAAGAAGATAGACCCAGTTGCATACATGCTAGCATTTCACCTAACGACATAATTGATTTCATTGTGATCCAGGTGGAACATGAAGGAGGATTTCACGTGGAACTAGTGCGCATCTTGGACCAGAAAGTCAAAGTTCTTAGGAAAAAAGACATCATCTTAGTAAAGGTACACTGGACCTTCTACGGTCCTGAAGATGCTACGTTGGAGAACGAGGAGACCATGCCAGAGGAGTACATATATATTTTTTCAATTTTGAAGAAAAAAAATATAAGAATGTAAGACTCCATTTCGGGCAGCTACAGTTCCTGGAACCATGTCTTGGAGCTTCCTAACCAACCTTTGTTGGAAGCCTTCATAAAATAACGGTATGATTTGAGAAAATGCGTGCAAAGAAGGGGGTACATTCATTGGGTTGAGTAGGTTGAGACGCATAAAATCTTGTGGTTGGAACTACTACTGGAGTTGTGAAATTTTGCAAATTTTTTATTTTTGTTAGTATTATGATGTAAAATTTGTACGTATATATTGGCAAGGTGTTGTGCACAGAGGATGGTGTAAAATTGTAGGGGAGGTAGAATGTAACATCTCTTCTATAATCCTTAGTTTATTAATGTATAATGTAGATGTGATATATGGTTGTGGGCCAAGCAATGTAATATGTGAACTTCCATATCTAGAATTTATAAATAAAAAGGTAATGACAATTACAGATGAACATGGACAACAATATGCAGGTTGAGTTATCCACAATAAAGAAGGGGTATAAGGGGGTCTTATTCATGGGTTTTAAATCCAAAACCTTTTTCTTGATTTTAATGTTTTCAGTGAACCTTCTAATTATTGCATTCAGTGTGGAAGATCCCAATTATTGAATACATGTAAGAGGGTGGCTATGAGAAGTCACATCCCTAGTTATTGAGATCACGGGGATGAGTATAATCATCTTAGGGAAGAGTGTGAGTCAAGTAAGCGGGAAAAAGGAGAAGAAATCCATATGTTAGATTAGGGGAGTTTTGACAGGGAGTTTTATGCATGGGAATGAGGAGACATCAAGGGAGGAGAGCGTTGGATCTTGAAGGAAAAAATTGTGGACTTTTCAACAATTGTTGGGAGTTGTTGAGCACTGAAGGAGAAAGCTACCAGGTTTGTAGAAGAAGCATGTTTTCAAGCTTATAGAGTGAAATCCCTGTGTGAGAATTTTCACTAGAGCAACAAGGTTGTTGTTGTTAGTTTTTCCTGGTAGCTAACATCTCTAGAGTCCCCAACAAAGAGATTCATGGCCAACCTGTGCTGGAAGCCTTGATAAAAGAATAGCACAACCCAAGCGATTGCTTGCAGAGAAGGGGGTACATTCATTGGGTTGAACAGGTTGAAAGGAAGAGAGCTAGAGGAGTTGGGATAGCTGCATGAAATATTAACTAGTTGTGGGAATATTGAGTAGTAAGTGGATAATGGAGAGACACCCTCTTTTGTGGATTCCTAACCCCATCTCAAGGGTGACTTGTTGTTGAGAATTGGGACAACAAACCTATAGTTCGGTGGAACATCCATCTGTTGCAGTTAATTGCACAATTATTATAAAAAAACAAATGTTTTATCTTGTGTCTGAGTCATATTGATAGTTTAATTTGTTGTGCATTAACTATGTATTTTGAGATGATTTATATACTATCATATGGAAGTAGATTAGATGCATTCATTTTTAAAATTATTGTTGTTAAACGTATGAACGTTTTTAGCATAATACGTTGTATTTAAATGAATTGTATCATAATTTTTTATAAGTTTAGTAGTGTGGGACTTTGCATAATTTACTAACTCTCTCACTCATATCCATTTTAATCTTATATTATTGTACTGCCTCCCAGGCAGTATACATAGTGATGAGTTCACTTTGACTCTCTATTAATTTGGGTTGACTTTAAATTTTTTGTAAAAAACTTAATGTGTAACATAACAAACTCAAAATTTTATTTTTTAATATGTAAAAAAACTGAATTTTCTTACATTTCATTGGCTGATAACTTTATAGTGTTATTGCAGCCTTCACGTATTTCAAGATCAAAATTAACTCAATGACATGACAGACTGGGTAAGGGTAAGTTAAATTTATGTTTTATATTTATATTTAATAATTTTATATTTATATTAAATAATTTATGGTCTCCGCTGCCCTAGTCTCATCTTTCTCCCTCGTGGGACATTAGTACGGGGTCGCGACGTGGTAGATTCGCTCGAACTCTTCCTGGGTGGGCCGGCCCGCCAATTCATATTGAAGCTGCAATTGCTCTTGAAGGAAAGGATCAAGGTCGTGGTGAAAATACAGGCCTGTTACCAATGTTGTGGAGAGGCACCTTCGGAATGGCCCCACCCCGACTCCGCAGAGCTGGATCCCTACCCAAACCACGCCTATAGCTACCCACGACCCAAGGCAAAGAGCTATATCGATCAATAAGTTTTCGTGACAGGCTGAGGAGGCAGTACTCACAGCCTCGCTACCTTGTTTAAAATATTATTACTCGTTTATTAACAATATTGGAGGTGGGTGTCTCTTTTTAAAATATTATTACTCGTCTCTTCACAATATTGAAGGTGGGTGTCTAATCTTCTTAGAAAACAATTGGGCCTATAGACTCAACAAGAAGGTGAGGTATCTCATCACTTTTCCCATCAACTTGTAATTATAGAGGATTCGTCCTTTGAGGAAATCTCTTATTCCAAGGTCGCCTTTTTTCTCGTTCCCAAATACTCCAATTCCACAAGAATTCAACCATGGTTTCCTATTCTTATTAATTGCGCTTTAGAAGATATCTAGAAGGTTATGTCAATTTAAAATTTCTTCATCATTGCTTCTGAACATTTCATTTACTTAGTCTCCGCCATTACTACATCGTGCGTTGATACCATGCTTCTCCTTTCCAAGTAGGCCAACTATGCCTTTACTCCCTTTCAAAATGGACTTTACCCACTTCATCGCTTTTCTCCTTTCTCTATTGTTGTATGTTGCATGTCGAGTTAAATTAAGATATATTAAATAATTTAATTTCAGCAAAATGCATAACATAGTCATGAAGCATTAACTCAATGTTGTACTAAACTATTAATAACAAGTAACCAGTGCACTAATTAAGATATGTAGAAAACTCAAAGCATTATAATTATATATATGATAAAGATTTCATCACGTTTTAAATTATAATATAATATGGTAAAAGGCTCGAGCCCGATTACATTTATTTATATAATTAAAAGTATACATTATCATCAACTTAAAGTCATATTATTTATATCTACATGTTAGACTTCAAATATGCATGGATGCAACAAATCATGCTATGTATGTTGGTAGATAATTATCGCCAAAATACATGAAATAAGGACAGGGTTTTCATCGTTATCACTTATCCTAAACCAACATTATTTGATCCTAAGATGTACTTCCTCCAAAAGCAGATGCATCTCAAGACTATCCAACTATGAATTAATGATGATGAAAATATGAAGTGTTGAGCAAATGCATCTCAAGACTATCCAACTATGAATTAATGATGATGAAACTATGGAGTGTTGAGCAATGTTTGTAGAGTTTATGTTGTAAACATAGTGTTCAAGATGGAGAAATGGAGTCATGTGAGGAGATAAAGGTTATAGAACGACTACAAAGATGAAATTATATTTAAAGAAGTTGGTATTGATACTTTCAATTTAGATATCAATTAGTCCATATATAGCCTGAGTGGGCCTAATGGTTAAGAACATGTGTTTTCTCTTAAGAGGTCACAGATTCAAATCCAGAGGGGGGTAGGGTATGTATACCTTCGTAGACTTTACCAGTCAAATAGTTGGACGGAGGGAGGTCCCTTGTCCCACAAACAAGGGGGTCTCATACACCAATTTGGTGTGTTGGCTTGGTCATGACCTTAAAAATAGATTATTATTATTATTATTATATAGTGATATACTACAACGAAAAAATATGCTTCATGAGTGTTGGGATTGGGATATTAAAATAGCCAATTGCATATTTTTAGTCATTATATACATTCTTAGGAGTTGGTGATCCAGTTGTTTCATTATAGAAGATGTTGGGTGTGAACATGCCCATTTTTTTATAATTAAAGGATATAAGATATTAAGCTAGACAATATAATAAATATAATATATAATTTATTTTGAAATTAAATTTCAAAAGTTATCAAATTGAAAAACATACTAAGTAGAATGCATGATAAAGATGGGAAAGACCAAACAAGTTCTTAAATAGGTTTATTGATCAAAATTGACCTTTGCAACCAAACCAAACCTATTTGGAGGCATAGTCGAAAGTGTAATACAATAGCTTCTCTTTTGATGTTGAACTTATGCCATTGATTGCATTGTACTCTTTTTTCCTTCAAATAGAAATGAGCTCTACCATTCACCAATGTGTTTACGACTCCATAATTAGGTTTTCCACTTAAATTTTCGTGTCATATTGTGTGTTTGTTATTTTTATGTTCATTTATTGTTTGAGCTATGAAATGACTATTTTCGTTTGATATTACTTTGCTATTTTTATAGTTAAGATAACTAACAATAAGTCATTATTATTGGCTAGTCATTGGACATATTAATCAAATGATTGGATGGAAAGACATATTAATTATGTTTTATAGTTTGATTCCTTTTGGAACCCAACATTTAAGGGGCATTTAAGGGGCATTCCAGAAGTTCACGACTCTTTACATGTGAAGAGATATTGCTATCAAACCTTGAAGAAAGATTTGGAGGGGCAACTCTAGAAGGACCTACCACAAAAATTCCATGGAATTGATTAAGAAGTATAGAAATTCCACTCATTATAATCATCAAGAGAGGTAGAAATAAGGAGAGATCCTACATCCAAACAATTAACATGACCAAGGGTCTTTGAATGAAGATATGCATCAACAAACTCCTAGGTATAAGTTGAACCATGAAAATGAGCACGATCTCCAGACAAATTCGATTACAAAGTCTACAATGACCTCAATTTCATGAAAGAGCACAAAAGTATCACATGTTTAGTGAATTGTGGGAGATTTTTACAAGTGAACTATACATAGTAGTGACAAAAAATAACAAATACACCAAAATGTATTGATCAAATATGTCAAAGCTATCCATCTTCAAGGAAAGTGTTGTGTGATGGATCAAATATTCAGTCTTAGCACCATCTAGGAATAGGAGAAGGAGGATGACCCTACCATTTGATGGATAACATTGAAGGGTAACTTATGGGGTGTTTCACTAAAATGGTCCTAGAGATATGAGGAGAAACACTCTTTCCACAACTAGGAGGACATTTTCCTCTTGTTCAAGGATGCATATGGACATTCAGACATGAACAACCAATCATTCATAAAATATAAGATGCATGTTGAATCGGAGGTGAGGAGGTTGATAGATAAATATAATAATTGAAGGAACTACTTAGTCCATTGATGCAAAATGTGGTGAGTACCTGCACAAGAGATCTAGCTAGCAGAAGAATGAACACAACTTGCAAAAGTGAGAAGACGAGAGAAAAATTGGAGAGAAAATAATAAAATTGTATTAACAAAATGAATGAATTATAAAATACACATGATATAATTTGTATAGCTCAACTAATGTGCCATAGTATTGGTATAGTGATGCGGGAGAATCGTCAGCAAAGTACAAGCGTGGAAGACAATTGGGCGCACTAGCATGTATTTTGAAATGTTTTGAATTTCAAAAGATCAGTGTATTAATGTGATATCCAACAAAGATTTTTTGAGTTATGAACATGTTTAATGATCAGAGGCTGAACCATCACATAAGATCAGTGGGGAATTTATTTTGTTTTATGAGAGGGATTGTAGTACATATTTGGAGCTTGTGCTCTTATCTGTATGACTCGATATTTATTGTAACAGATGTTAAGTAGTTGATGACATTTAATTCCGATAAGATAGCATAGAGTAGTTAGAGGGAAAGGATCGAAGAGAACCCCTTTTGTATAAAGCATTGTAATATTGCCTAGTAGTGGTTGTTGTTGGAAGGTTGTTGATAGAAGATAGCTGATTCATAGTGTATATGTTAAGGAGTAATGAAGAACAATGTATGAATGTATGTAAGTTTCAGTTGAATGAATATAATAGAGGAATATTGTTCCAAATGTGTGTGGTTTTCGTGTCTATCTGAATGAATGAATGGTAGACTTTCTGTTTAATTTGAATTCTCTCTTATTTCTTGTTCTTGTATCCATGACCACATTGGGATTGTTGAATGTATGAGTCACTGTGAAGAGTGAATAAGTTTCAATTGTTTCTCTTCATTGAGCGAGTTAAAGGTGTGCATAGTGTCCGCAAGGAGTGAATGACTGAGTCTATTTTGACTCAAAATATGAGAAGAGATAGAGAAACTTATCTATGCAAGGAGTGCATCAACGTCCGCAAGTAGTGCGTGACAGAGTTTTCATGATTCAAAAGCTCAGGAGAGGTAGTGTGATTTCAGGCATAAGAGAAAAAATTGGTTGGAGAACACTCAGAAGGAGTGTGAATCTATCCATAAGGAGAAGTTCAATTGTGGATGAAAATTTGTTGCAAGGTGTGCATAGATCAAGATTTTGACCAAGTATCAAAGGAGGTGTTCAAAGGAACTAGGGGAAACCGAGGAGGTAAACCTCAGGAGGGAGAGTGGTGGAAATTATTCAAGTGAAGAAGTCCCTAAAGTCTTCATTGAAAATCAGTGGATGAGATTCATTTTGAGAGGAGGGAGGCGAATGATTCCAGACCATCAGATCTAGGAAAGCTACGCGGAGGATAGTCGATAAGTGTTTCAACACTTCAGAGTTCATAAAGTTTGGAGGCTTGATGAAAGTGAAGTCACAGATTCTGAAGTCGTGAATGGATTTCAACCGTTGATCGTGAAAAGGGCACGTGGCAATGAATTAAGGAATTCGGGAATCAGAAGTCTGGAGGTTCGCGGGCGAGAAACCTAGATTTTTGTGAAGTTGCGAAACTCGAACCATAGTGGGGCCAACATATTTGAGGAGACACGTGATGAGATCTCAAAGATTTGGAGTAGTGCATTTCAAAAAGAAGAGAAGGAAGAGTTTGAGATATCCCCGAAGCCCGAGTTGCGAAGGGGTTGACCCATGGTCACCAAGAAGAAAAAGGGACCCATAGAGTCGCTTCAACTCAGTATTTTAAATGATCCAAGACTGGGAGGTCGAGAAATCCTTTGGAGGGAAGGGATTTTGTGCTAGAGTGGTATCAGATCAATTACATAATTTACTTCTGTAGGGAGAAAGGTAAAATGATATCGGTGAGAGGTATCAGAAGCATCAACACAATGCCACCTAGAAGACGTGTAGATCCACCTGTATCCAATAGAGCTATGGAAAGGGAGATGATATAAATGTGTGTGAGGATGGATGCCATGGATACAACACAAAGGAGAGCGCCTGATGCTAGAGACATCAACGAGGAAGAAAATGAAGAAGTAGAGGTCAAAGAAGATGTAGCTGAGGTTGCTGCGGAAAAATGCTTGCTAAAAGCGGTCATCAAATTGAGAGCCAGAGAAAAGATTGACATCCATATGTATGAAGGAAATTTAGACATAGAATAATTGCTTGATTGGATACGAGTAATGCACAAGTATTTTGACTATGAGGATGTCGAAGAGGAGAAAAAGGTAAGACATGTTGTCACTAGGTTGAAAGGACATGCAACACTGTTGTGGGATGAACTACAGGCCGACAGAAGAAGCAAGGGAAAATGAATGATCAAGAGTTTGGATCGAATGGTAGCCAAGCTAAAGGAAAAATTCATAGCTAAGGATTACCAAATAAGTCTATTCAGGAGGATGCAAAACTTAAGACAAAGAGGATTGTCTGTGAAGGAGTACACAGGGGAGTTCTACAAATTGAACATTAGAGCTGGACAGAGAGAGAGGGACAAAAATAAAGTTTCCAGAAACATTAATGTCCTAAGGTATGATATCCAGGACAAAATCAACATGGTGACAGTCAGGACAGTCGAGGATGTGTATCAAATTGTGCGGAAAGCAGAAGAGAAGATGGCTAGGAAGCAGAGTCAACAAAATAGAGGTCGAAGTTTGAACAAAGGAAAAGGAGTTGCCTAGGATAAAGCACAAAAGCCCAAGGATGAGGTGGAGAAACCACATAGTCACCCTGAGAGAGGAGGAAGCTCCCGAGAGAGATGGGGTGGTGGTAGAAACTCTATTCCCATAGGAAGAGGAAGAGGCAGAGGAGGCGAAGTGAGATGTTATGCCTATGGAAAAAGCATGACACATGTCTTGGGATTGTCCTGAGAGGATCAAACGAGGTGAATCTCACATTTCAGAAGCATAGAAGTGAGATGTTGAGGCAGAAGGTGTAGAGGATGGGAAATACTTGATGATGAAGAAGGTTCTTTTGAAGCAAGAGCCAGAGACTGAAAATCCAATGCAAAGGAAAAATTTGTTCAGGATTGCTTTCAAAATGAAGGATAGGGTTTGAAAGGTGATAATTGATAGTGGGAGCACTGAAAACTTAGTATCCACAGATATGGTGGAGAATCTAGAACTGGAGACGACTGCACATCTGATGCCCTATAAGGTGTCATGGTTGTAGAAAGGTCATCAGGTAACAATCACTCAACAATGGCTGGTTGAATTTAAAAAAGGTGGATATAGAGATGGACTTCTGTGTGACGTGATTCCCATGGATGTATGTCATGTTTTATTGGGAATACCGTGGCAGTATGAAAGGAATGTTATTCATGGTGGGAGGAGAAATACATACACCTTAGAGAAAAATGTTAGGACACACATGTTGCTGCCAATTGAAGAAAAGAAGGTGAAGGATGAAGCTAGCGTGAGCATACTTCTCATGAGTGGGAAGGAACTCTTGAATGAAGTAAATAAGGAACAGGAGATGCAATTTGTTGTAGTAAGGAATCCAAGATTTATCCTTACCAGTACTTCAATGGAATATTTTCTTGAGGAAGTTTAGGAACTTCTAGAGAATTTTGCTGACATTGTAGTGGATGAGTTGCCAAACTCATTACCACCTATTAGGAGTATCAACCATCACATTGACATGATACTAGAAGCAAGTCTGCTGAATAAAGACGCATACAGGTTGACACCTCAAGAGAATGAGGAGGTGAAGAGACAGGTCCAGGATTTGTTAGACAAAGGATTAGTCAGAGAAATATTGAGTCCATGTGCAGTGCCAACTGTATTAAGTCCAAATAAGGATGGAGGATGGAGAATGTGTACAAACTCGAGGGCCATAAAAAATATCACCATCAGATACATATTTTCATTACCAAAGATGGATGACTTGATGGATTTCTTGAGTGGAGCTAACTATTTTTCAAAAATAGATTTGAAAAGTGGATATCACCAGATAAGGATGAGGGAAGGTGATGAGTGGAAAATAACATTCAATACAAATGAGTGGTTATATGAATGGCTTGTTATGCCATTTGGCTTAACAAACTCCCCGAGTACTTTTATGAGGCTGATGAATGAAGTGTTAAAATATTTCATTGGTAAGTTCGTGATTGTATATCTGGATGATATACTGGTATTTAGCAAGACTAATGAGGAGCACTTGAGACATTTGACATTGGTGATGAGAAGGTTGCAACAAGAGAAGTTGTTTATTAATCTGAAAACTTCCTCTTTCATGAAAACATAACTCATTTACTTGGGCCTTTTCATTTCTTCAAATGAGTTGAAGATGGATCCCGAAAAGGTGAAAGAAATCAAAGAATGGTCGTCACTGAAGAATATATTTGAGGTAAGAATCTTCCATGGATTAACAAGTTTCTATCGCCAAAGTTCATCAGAAATTTTAGTGGGATTAGTGCTCAAATGATGGATTCATTGAAGAAAATACACAAGTCTTTCAAATGGACAGAAGAGGCTAAGAGGAGCTTCAACATACTGAAGGAGAAAATAACAGAACAACCAATTCTGGTTTTACCAGATTTTGGAAAGACATTTCAGGTGAGATGTGATGTGAGTGGAGTTGCAATTGGAGCGTTCTTAAGTTAATAAAACAAACTTGTTGCATATTTCAGCGAGAAGATGAATGAATCTAAAAAGAAGTACTCCACATACGACAAAGAATTCTATGCCATAATTCAAGCCTTGAAGAAATTGAGGCACTATCTCGTACCGAAGGAGTTTGTTTTGTATAGAGATAATCACGATTTGCAATTCATAACCAGACAGGAGAAGCTAAACCAGAGACATGCTAAGTGAATAGAGTTTATGAAAAATTTCACTTTTCTCATTAAACATATTTCTAGAAATTCTAACAAGGTTGTTGACGCACTGAGTAGGAGAATTTTGATTCTGTAGGAATTTCAAGTCAAGACCTTGGGGTTTGACCACCTTAAGGAAATGTACCACAGTGATCTGGATTTTTTAGAGGCACATGAAGCATGTGTAGATACTGTGCTCAAAGGTAGGAGCCAGTGGGACGAATATCTGATTTAGGATGGGTTGTTGTTCAAAGGATGCCAATTGTGCATACCAAGATACTTGATGAGGGAGAATTTGTTGAAGGAAAATCATAGTGGAGGTCTACTCAGATATTTCGGCCATGAAAAAACATTTTCCCAATTAAACAGTTCATATTATTGGCTAGGTATGAGAGAAGGGGTGAAGAGATTTGTGAACAATTTTATTATTTGTCAGTATGACAAGGGAAAGACGCATAACACTGGGTTGTATCAACCATTGACGATTCCAGAGAGGCCTTGGGATGCATTGAGCATGGATTTTGTGTTGGGATTGCCAAGGACACAAAGAGGAAGTGATTCCATATTTGTGGTGGTGGAAATATTTTCGAACATGGCACACTTTATCCCATGTCAGAAGACCAGTGATGCAACGCATGTTGCGAATTTGTTTTTTAGAGAGGTTTTGAGACTCCATGGATTTCCCATGAGCATAGTTTCAGACAGGGATACCAAATTTGTTGGTCATTTCTGGAGGAAATTGTGGAAAAATTTAGAGACAGAGCTATCTTTTAGTTCTGCATATCATCCAAAAATGGATGGACAGACCGAAGTGGTGAATAGAAGTTTAGGATATTTGCTAAGGAGTTTGGTCACTGAACACCATAGTTAGTGGGATCAGATTCTAGCACAAGCAAAAGCACTGGGAAAATTCCATTTAAAATCATGTATGGAATGAATCTGAGAGGAGTATCGAAGTTGAGAGATCTGAAGCAGAGCGAGTTTATAAGCTTCAGAGATGAATACTTCGTTGCATAAATGTAGGAACTTCACAATCAGATCAAGGAGCAGTTGAAAAGGAGCAACAGTGAATATAAGCACAGAGATGATCAACACTGGAGAAAGCTTGAATTTGAAGTTGGAGATCAAGTTCTAGCACATATAAGGAAGGAAAGATTCCCGAGGGGAACATACAATAAGCTGAAGTTGAAAAATATAGGACCATGTAAAATCTTGAGTAGATTTGGGGAGAATGATTATGTGTTAGAGCTTCCAGAAGATGTCGGTATATCGCCGATATTTAACATTGCAGACCCGTATCCTTACTGGGAAGATAGAGTCGAAGGATCAGAAGCTCAAAGAGAGATCCAATGGGAGAAACAAATGCCTGTAGCAGAGAATCTGTAGATGGAAAAGATGATAGATCGATGAGTTGGTAAGAAGAACAAAAGGAAGACGTATTTTGAATATTTAGTGAAGTGGGAAGGACGACCAATAGAAGATTTCAGTTGGGTTGGTGAAGAAGATATCCAGTAGCATGGAATATTGATGCAAGAGCTCATGGACAGGAGTCCATGAATTTTTCAGCCAAGGGAGTATGATGCAGGAGCATCACCAACAAAGCGCAAGCATGGAAGACAGTTGGCCGCACTAGAGTGTATTTTGAAATGTTTTGAATTTCAAAAGATCAGTGTATTAATTTAATATCTGACAAACATTTTTTGAGTTATGAACATATTTAATGATCTAAGGCTGAACCATCGCGTAAGATCGATGAGTAATGTATTTTTCTTTATGAGATGGATCACAGTACAGATCTATATCTTGCACTCTTATCTGTCTGACTCGATATATATTGTAATAGATGTTAAGTAGTTGATAGCATTTAATTCTGATAAGATAACATAGAGTAGTTGGAGGGAAAGGCTCGAAGAGCACCCCTTTTGTATAGAGATTTGTAATATTGCCTAGTAGTGGTTATTGTTGGAAGGTTGTTGATAGAAGATAGCCAATTCATAGTGTATATGTTAAGGAGTAGTGAAGAACAATGTATGAATGTATGTAAGTTTCAGTTGAATGAATATGACAGAGGAATATTGTTCCAAATGTGTGTGGTTGTCATGTCTATCTGAATGAATGAATGGTATATTTTTTGTTTAATTTCAGTTCTCTGTTATTTCTTGTTCTTGTATCCATTACCACATTTGCATTGTTGAATGTATGAGTCACTGTGAAGAGTGAATAAGTTTCAATTGTTTCTCTTCATTGAGTGAGTGCAAGGTGTGCATAGTGTAAGGAGTGCAAGGTGTGCAAGGTGTGCATAGTGCAAGGTGTTCAAGAGACCCTCTGAAAGGAGAGAATTAGGGAATCTCTCATTAGTTAGAAAGAGGTACAAATAAATAACTTGATGATTAGAAGGAGATCAAATCAATAGGATGTTCACAAACCAATGACCCTGTGTGTCTCTTGCATGCACCAGATGTAAGTAGTGCATGAAAAAGATCCTCTAAGTAACAACCAATAAGGAATACCGTCGACAAAGGAGAGGAAACCACAAATAAGGCTAATGGCATCCAAGACACTCCACAAATCCTAATGTGTGAATATAATTCTTGTCGTTGAACACAAGGGAAACCCCCCAGTCAATGACCAATGAGGAGATGTCAACTACTGGGTTCAAGGTTACCTACCCATAACAAAAGTAGGAACAGGGTGCATGGTAGTACTACAAGTTTATGTGACTTTGATATATATTGAGGGTATGGACGAAAATAACTCAGGCATCATAGACTTGATGATAAGACTTTGTGATGCAGGAGGCATCAACGAACTCTCCATAGGCACTGCAAGAATAACTAGTCAGACGAGTAAACTCTAAGTAATGAGCTCAGCTTCCTAAGGTCATGCTAAACCCAAAATTTGGATGACAATGGAATCAAAATTTTGTTCTCTATTCAAAGGAGACTTGATTGCTTCCGATATGAGATAATATTCTTTTCCCACCCATCTTTTTTTCCATAGGAAAATAAATGTTATGATATAGGATAAGAAACAAGCTTCATGAGTAAGAAACTAGCTACAAACAATGGAACATACCTATGTTGAATGCAAGGAATTGCATGCGGTGCATGGACACTCAGGGTTGTTTCCTCTTAAGGTACAAGATGTCAAGCTACAAAGGAT
Organism: Picea sitchensis; assembly: GCA_010110895.2. Lineage (NCBI taxonomy): Eukaryota > Viridiplantae > Streptophyta > Pinopsida > Pinales > Pinaceae > Picea > Picea sitchensis. Next base: position 260,144 of record SNQJ01S0012668.1, read on the forward strand.
ATAAAAAAGTATCTGCTTGGATAGTGATGCAAATTGTTGAGTAAGATGATTATAACGAGAAAGAGGGAACAATAAATAGGCTCAATACTGCAAGCAAGATGATGGAATGTGATTACAACTTAACTCCAAAGAATGTCCTTTTTCGTATATTTATTCCCCTAGCCTTGAAAGAGTATAAAATAATACCCACGAGAACTCTTCTAGAAAATGGTGACTAGAGTATTCCTTTTTTGTAAGTAGTCTACTTGGTTCGAAAAAGGGTTAAACTTACACCAAATAGATGTACTTTCAAATCCATTTATCGAGTGTGAAAGATACAAGTTCAATCAAAAATATTTTCAATTTTTATAGAGACAGAAAATATATTAAATAAGACTCAAGGATGATGTTATAATGAATGTATCATGGGGGAGGCCAAGGCTCCCATGCAAGACTTCTATTGAAATCCATCGACTCACTGATAACTGACACAGGCTTGGGAGAACCCAAAGCTTTCCAAGCCGAGGAGGATAAAATTATTGCAGAGGATCCTTGCAGAGAAGGAAGCCGAGGCTCTACAAGATCATTGCAACCAAAAGAAACTATCATAGGACTTGGAGGGAGCATACTCGAACAGAGTGGAATGAACCCTCATTCAAAAGGTATACAAATATAAATTCTAAGGACATGGTCGAAATATGCATCACCACCCAAAATAAGAGTGGGATTGACTAAAGATTGCATCGACAATGTCACTTCCTTAGAATTTTACTCTCTAAGAGAAGAGTGGGATTAGCTGAATATTGCATCAAAATGACCACTTATTCAACCCTTGGTTGAATAGGATGCAAGACAACATGGTATAGAGATGAATCAACCAAACAAATAGGAGTGGTGTCGGCCAAAGATTGCATCGACACTATAGATGTATCAACCAAAAAAGGATTAGAATGTTTGGAAACCAAATACGATTCAAAACCCGAAGGGTCCCCAGACAAGGATCACAGTTCTTATACCATGGTAGTAGCAGGGCACAAGTGAGTTATATGATCTCCTTTGCAAAGTCTACAAAGTAACTTTGGATTACGTCTTATACGTAGAGGCTTCTCAATCATATTAATGCCCCTAGTATGACCTGCAGTGATTGGTGACATGCTCCCAGTATGACTTGCAAAGAATAGTAGCAGATCTCCAACATGACTTGTAGAGGTTGGTAATGTATGTGCGGTGTGATTATAAGTGACTAGAGTTATGCCCCCAACATGACTTGCAGAGTTTGGTTTCATGTATTCAATATAAATTGCATAGGTTGTTGACCTGTCTCCAATATGAATAGCATAGGTTGGCGATATAATGATAGTATGACTTGCAGTGACTGGAATTGCGCTTCTATCATGACATGCAGTGGATGGTTTCTTTCCACGAACATGACTTGAAAATGTTGGTGACAGGTCTCTAACATGACTTGCAGCAGTTGGTGACTTAATGCCAGTATGACTCACCATGAATGGACTTGTGCTTCTAGCATTACTTTCAATGGCTGGTTGCGGTATCAGAGACCAAGGTCTCCGGGAAAAATTGGTTTTGAGAGATCGCAGACCAATAAAGGTTCTGGTATACACCACGAACCTGTCTGGAAGGATAGTATTGTCCTCCCAACTTATTCATAAAATGTTGTAAGGGCATCATTACCGAGGAAGTCGCTTGCGAGGAGAAAGTGACATGATAAGGATTACTCATGTGAGGATATACATTTTCCCTAGATGAAGGAAATTCATGCAAGGGGTTTCCCATACTATAAAAATGAATCCCTCCAAATGAAACACCAGATATTAGAGGGAGGTTCTCCAGGATAAAATCACCCATAGTAACCATCATAGTGGAAGAAGGATAGATGGACGGGATGTAGGAAGTAGAAGGACTGCCTATTTGAGCACTCGATCCTGGAAAAGTGAATCTAGGATTGGGTCCATAGGAAGGAGGAGTCCAACTTCCCACCATGGGAGTTGGTTGAGGGATATGACCCCCACCAAATGAAAAGGAAGAATAAGGAGTCATCATGCCCCGGGACCTAAATCTAGGATTCATATAAGACGATGAAACAGAGGATGACAAGTGCAACGTCATGTCTAGCATACCAAAAGGGAAAGGATTAGAGGCCCAAGGAATTGACTGAGGAATATGATTCGGTGTACTAATCATAAATACAAAAGGATTCATCCCCATGGACTGAGAAAATACCATGGGTTGGGTAGTGCTAACTGAGGGAGTCATGGGGGCTCCACCAACCATAGAAATGAAAACTCATGATGTAATAAAAAATACTAAGGCCAACTAATAATAAAAGAGAACACTCCTAAATAAATAAATAAAGGTAAATGCACAGAAACATGATATAGTGGCTGAAAAGGGACCTCCCTCACTAGAGTAGGTATGTCTCACCCAAGAGGGGCATGGGACTCTCTCCAAATATTGGATAAATAAGAATCAATTCTAAAGGCCCTTGTAGGCTTAACAACGTAGTCAGTTAGATTCCCTGGGAGAGGTAATCCTCCATAAAGGTTGTGTGTTGTCTGACCCTTATCTGGCTTAGGGTACCTACAAAATAACCTCTGCAAGTAAACTATGTGGCTACCTATGTCAAGCAACTAGAGTCATCACAATATAACCAATGTGTAGGTGAACTATCATAAGTCTATTCCACCATATGGTCTGGGTAATAAATCTCGAAATATTGAATGCATCACCTCTCATGGAGGTAAAGGTACTAGAAAGACCCCCAAATAAGAATAGAACCCTAGAAATATCTCTGATGCTAAGAAGGTATTAGAGGGATATCTTTGCAACCAACTTCGCATGACCTTGTTCTTAACTCTGGTGTGAGCGGAGCTTCCTGACATCACTAATTACACAATGGGTTTCAACACTCCTTTTCCAGACACATATGTTTAGTTTAATAGCCTTGGAGATTTTTTCTCACAAAATCCTATTCCAAGGCCCTATGTCCTGTACTTGTTTGTGTACTTTAAAAGATACAATCGTTTGTAATCAATTTTAATTAACAAACATTAAATTAATGGCTTCTTCTTACTCAAGAGGTGCAGTTGTGAAATAGATGGTATTACGACTCAACATATAAAAGAAGAAAATAGAAAAACACTTCTAAGTACTAATCTTAAATTTCAAAGAGATGGTATGCTTCTAAATGCAACTTTTCCAATGAAATCTCTACAATTTAAATGAAATGTGATCTCTCCACATGTGTCAAAATCAATGAAAGTAATCAAAAGATCAATTTCCATAATGAAAAATGAGCAAATATATTTTTATTTTCGATATAAAGAAAATAAAAGGCAAGCACTGAATAACAACTTCACATGCAGACCCTACTACAAGGAAAAAGAGACAAGACAAGCAAGATACCGAGAAGCAAACACTCAGACCAATGTGCAAGGACAACCAATAAAAAAAATGATGAGAAAGAATACCTCTCGGAAATTCAACAATAAGAAGGTTTCCTATCACTCTGCAAGCACTTAACAGTTAGGAAAGAGACCCAAGAAGACTCAACAACCAACCAAACTCACCCAACAAATACCAAACTCATGTAGCAAGACTATAGAGTTGATGTATGAAATTGTTTGAGCAAAATTCACGTATGTATGTAGCCTACAAAAAGACAAATCATGTATGTATGCGTCTCTCAAGGGAAAAATCATGTATATATAGTAAAACACTGACAAGGAAAGGGTTAAGCCAAGAAAAACGAATGCAAAGTAAAAATACATTGTCAAGTAATTGGGAAACAAGAAAACTTAGGATAATAGAGAAGAAATAAAGGAGAACACACTCCAAACCCCCAAAAAGAATATCAATCCCCAGTATGGTCGCTAATTCTGTTATGAGGAAAATCTCTCTATGGCATGGGGTAAAACACAACAGACGGAATGACACACATAAATCATCTCTAATCCCAAATATGCTATGTAAATGAAATGCTAACAAGACAAGGCCAAGAGCCTACCTTTTCCAGATGTTCGATGAAGACCACCATTGAGCATGCAAATCGAAGCTTTATACCTGCAAAGCTTTCTCAACAACCAAGATACACAAGCATATGGTGACAATATGTAATATTATCATATAGATTATCATAATCCATTAACATGAAAAATATGCCCATGGAATAATAATTCAAGTATATTCAAGATATCAATTGGACAAGAAAAGAGTATTTCTATTAAAATAATTAGCAGAAGTATATAGGTGACAAACTTCTGTAACAACATACATTGGAATAGAGAAACTAAGTCCCTCCAGCTGGGCCTCCACCACTTAAATCCTCCACCAAATGCAAGCTCATATAAATGAGACAATTAGGTTCTCAATCACAAAGAAGAAAGAGCTTAGGGGATAAACAAGGGGTTCATATTTTCAAGGATAAAGGGATACAAACTCAGTATGGAGTGAAATTTCTCTAGAGTGCCTTTGCTCTCTGTTGGGGCTCAGAAATGTCCTATTTTCATCCACCTTTCCCTTCATCATTCTCCACATTTCATCGCCCCATTAACCTTTCACGATATCATTTCCATAAATATACTTGGGTTTCACCTTATTGTTCTCCACTTTATTCATTTTNATTCTCCACATTTCATCGCCCCATTAACCTTTCACGATATCATTTCCATAAATATACTTGGGTTTCACCTTATTGTTCTCCACTTTATTCATTTTAGTATTAAAAGGGAATTTGTGATTAAATGTTAGAAAATCGACATGTTTCATATATATCTCAAAAATGTGTGAGCTATGTAATATGTAGGAATATGAGAAGGATTGATTCAAAATAACTTCTCGAATACTTCCTCCACCATTTCAAAAGTCGAGGAGATAATTTAAGCCCATTCCAAGCAGAAGATCATGGAAATTTGGTTGGAATATCTTATCCAAGATATATGAGAGATATGTGTGAGGATTTGAAGGGATTATATTTTTTAATAATGGGAAATAGGTTGAGAGAAAAGTGGATCTGTAATAATGAGATGGTTATCTTATCTTCAAGGCTCTCATGTATAAAAGAGCCTGCTCTCTCTTCGTGAGGATTCAATTAGAATATTGAAGTAGAGTAGTAATCAAGTAGACAATGAGAGTTTTCATTAATGGTAGTCCTTAGGATTTGAAAGAGAAAGTGATTCTTAGCTTTGATTCACAGTTTTGGTTTCCATTCTTTCATTATTATGTTATGAAGATTGATTTGGTTATTGTAATGTAAGATTGCTTCATTGGCGTGAGCTCACATATGTTGTTGTGTCATTCAAATCTTCACATGTTGTATTTTATTATTCCTTCAGGTAGTTCTCCATTCTTAGATTAATTTAATTTATGCAATTTGATCCGGGTGGATATCGGTGGCTACCCACCTTTTTCGACTGGCTCAAAACTGTTTTCTGATAATTTTGGCAATTTACTATTTTTAGCAGGTTTTAACTTTCGTGGCCATTTTGAGGGCCTAAATGAAGGTTTTTCGATATTGAGTCTCTCAATGATATTCGAAGGAATAATTGAGCCCCCAAAATTTATCTCCTCGATGATACCTTTCCAACGAGCTATCACACACCTAAAACGAAGATCGTATGAAAACGTTGTTACCTCAGGAAGTTGATGTACTCACTTACCCAAACGGGGCCCACATGACTTTTGGCGCTTCATCTCCTAGGGTTAGGTTTTTGGATGTCTAGGAGTTTTGGCATTCCCGTTTATTGTAAAAAGGCCTTCAGAGCCTCATTGTAATCATCTTCTTGCGAATGCGAGTAGCTGTCACATATCTTCTCAGAGATAAGCTGCCACCATTCTAGCGAGTCTTTCACTCTGTATTTTTACAGTTTCTATACATTTGTTTCATTAATAGAAATCATGTATTACTGCATATCTGTGTTTATGGTTGCATCTTCGATACATTTCTGTTATATTATTGAATATCTACGATATCTCTGTACATTTATTTATTATATCTCCGATCTCATTTCGTGTCGAAAATAATCCGGATCAGTGGTATCAGAGTATGCTTCTCTTGATCGGTTTTTAAGTGCATGTCCCCGAAGAGGTCCGAGTATAGCAAGTTGGGTCTCGAGCTTGTCTCTCTTGAAGACAATCGCTCTCGCACACCCAAGAAACCCTCAATGGCGGAATAAAATAAAATCGACGG
>SNQJ01S0012668.1:297313-311249 GCA_010110895.2 Picea sitchensis
GTTTATGAGTCTCGACCCCGTAGTGTCATTGTTACTTTGGGGGGTCATCTCTACAGAATACCAGAGGTAGTTCCAACTATTGTTCCACCTAAAAAGTGCCACAATGTATTATCTCATACTGCAAAATTCAGCTTCTTCACAATCTGTTCGAAAGGGGAACATAAGGACATTGCAACCACTACGGTTTCACCCCCTGCACCTTCTATCCAATAGAAGCAGGTCGACAAGGTTGCAGCAAAGAAAAAAAATTCCTTCTGCACACCTTCCTCTCATGTAGCTCAACTTTTTGAACAACCTCAACTTTAACAGGTTCATGACAGACTTCCACAAACCAAGCAGCGCGATGTCTCCAACAATACAAGCAACTCACCCAGATGCAGATCCAGCAAATGTTTTTCCCTCTCCCCCGGGAACTTAATGCAATGGATACCATTGCTTCCTAAGGAGGGAGGATTGATCCAGGTGGATATTAGTGGCCACCCACCTTTTTCGACAGGCTCAAAACTGTTTTCTGGCAATTTTGGCAATTTACTATTTTTAGCAGGTTTTAACTTTCGGGGCCATTTTGAGGGCATAAATGAAGGTTTTTCGATATCGAGTTTCTCAATGATATCCGAAGGCATGATTGAGCCCCCAAAATGAATCTCCTCGATGATACCTTTCCAACGAGCTATCACACGCCTAAAATGGAGATTGTATGCAAAAGTTACGACCTCAGGAAGTTGATGTACTCACTTACCCAAACGGGGCCCACATGACTTTTGGCACTTCATCTCCTAGGGTTAGGTTTTTGGATGTCTAGGACTTTTGACATTCCCTTTTATTGTAAAAAGGCCTTCAAAGCCTCATTGTAATCATCTTCTTGCGAATGCGAGTATCTGTCACATCTCTTCTCAGAGATAAGTTGCCACCATTCTAGCGAGTCTTTCACTCTGTATTTTTACAGTCTCTGTACATTTATTTCATTAATAGAAATCATGTATTACTGTATATCTGTGTTTATGGTTGCATATTTGATACATTTATGTTATATTATTGAATATCTGCGATATCTCTGTAAATTTCTTTATTATATCTACGATCTCATTTCGTGCCGAAAATAATCCGGATCACAATTTCCCATTCCTATATTAATTTCATTTACGCAACTAGATTAATTTAATTCCAAGTTGTGTGTTTCAATTTCCTGCCTTATCTTAATGATTCAATTTCAGTCGTAGCTTAAACATTAGATTAGATTAGTCCTGCTTCAATATTGCATATACTTTGCGTGTTCTTTGTAAGTTTACAATCCTCAGATTGACAAATTAGATAGTTGGGCAAGTACTACAACTCAGTTAATACAACATTAGTTTGACCCAATATAATGACTATCGTTCCCTTGTCACAATTGTTGTTCCTTTTTCAAGTAGTGTAGTTCATTTGAATGGAGCAATTGTCGTTCCTTTTGTTATGATTGTTGTCCCTTTGCAGGGGTTGCATCTCTGGAGGATGGGTATTGAAAACAAAAGGTAAGAACCTACATAGATGACAAGTAAAATGCTTGTGCCAACGCCTACCTTTGGATGATGCATAGAGGTTATATTTTAGGAAATCTTTAGATCCCAACATTTTGGCGCTGTTGTCAGGGAAGCACAATGGATTGAGGTATTAGTTTCTTTTTCATTTTAATTCATGCAAGTGTGATCTAGAGGTGTTGGTAAGGGGTCATAGAAGCTCGTGAGAGGAGACTCCTCATGTTCTCCCTACCAACTAGGTAAAAGTAGTTTCAATTCCTATAAATTTCAATTTATGCGAGAGTGTTTAATTTATACAAGTGTAATCTAGACATGTTGGTAAGGGGACATAGAAGCTCGTGAGAGGAGACTCCTCATGTTCTCCCTACCAACTAGGTAGAAGTAATTTCAATTTCTGCAATATTAGTTTTAATTTCTACAAGTGTGATCTAAATGTGGTAGTTCTAAGGGTCATAGAAGCTCGTGAGAGGAGACTCCTCACTATCCCTACCAACTATCAAGAGTGATTAATTTCTGCAACTGTGAAGAGTAATGTTTTTTATGTTTTAATAACAATGTTTTTTTTTAAGTTTTTCATTTTGATTTGGGTGCTATAAGAATCCTATTTTAACATGATTTAACAATGAATGTCATCTTGGAACTACTCATTCAGATCCTGGCAGATGTCAGGATTTCCTCTTCCCATGAAGAGATCTTGACAAGGATCAAACATTCAAATACTCCTCCAGAAACAATTGAAGATCCAACATTTGAAGACTCTTATGCATCTGATGATGAACAATTGATTGAAAAGGACATCAAGGAATATGAAGAGGAGTTACAACATGATCCGAGTGAGGAATAACACACCTATGAAATCCTGATCGAACGATGGTTTCAAGCGAGTATTAGGTTAGATACATTTAGTTTTTCTTTCTATTTTCTTAATTCACAATTTCAACAACTAATTTCACACGTTCATGCATATTTTCGATTGTCATTTTCAAAATTGAAAGACAACATATTCTTATTACTCTTGCATGCATGGCTACATTGGTTGTTTTCTTATACGTAACTAATCTCTCATTTCTAATTAGCATAGTGTAGGTAGGGTTTTATTTTCAAGTTTTATTTTTAATTTTTGCTAGAATAAGTATGCTCTCCTCCGCGCTTCGTACGATCGTGAGGATCAAAAAGTAGGATGAGTGATTGGTTGATTTCAGGAATTTCAATTAATTGATGAAACAATTTTTTTTAGCCTAATCTATTGTTTTTGTCTTCCATTTGCTCATAAATTTTTTAAACTTGTAAAATAAATTTTTACTTTATTTTTTTACTTTAAAATCATAATAGAGAAAAAATAAATGAAATTTGCACATGCTTCTAAAAAATAGTAAGTACGTTAGAAAAAAAATAAGAGGCCCAAAACTAATCAACTCTTAAAATGATAAAACCGTAAGTAAGATGGTCTGCAATTGCAAGATAAGAGTTGCGCTTTTCCACGATGAAACTCCAAGATGAAACAATGTTACAATGACACTCTTCTTATTTTTTTACCTCGCCGTGTTTTTTCCTTTGTTTCTTATCCTGTAGACACATGGAAATAACCTTGAAAACAAACACAATATCATGAAGGCACAGAAACAACTACATAAGCTTGATCGAACAATTTGCAAATTCTAAATCTGTTATACCAAGCGAAATATTTTCCATATAACTACCTCTACCTCTGTGCCCAGTATTTGCTGCTTTGTGGACAGGGTAAACTGCTTCCTTTGCTCTTGCTTTTCTACGGGATCTTATACTTACTATGTAGTTGGAGCTGCTATTGGTGTTTTATATGAGCGCATTTGTTGTATTCACTTTTTGCTAAAAACAAAGAAAATGTCAAGTGGAAAGAAACAAAGAGGAAGTCCAAGACCATAAGAATATAATTATGAAACTCAGGAGGAATCTCAACATCCTATTCCTATGTGTGATTTCTCTGATAACTATGCGTTAACACTATTCGAGAGATATGGAGGCGATTACTTATTTTTAACGCAATTTCGGCGATATGAGATCCACTCGTGCATTCAACTGAACAAAGAGATTTTTCTATTGGAGGTTGTGAGATTAAATCCAATTTGACTGTATCAATTTGATTTGCAACAATAGTCTTCCATATCTGATGATGACTGGCGATCGTATTTTCAAAACTGTCAGCATCCACTTCATATCTAAAATCAAGGATTTCAATCTAAATTAATCGACTTCTGGAAGCCTTGTGTGGCTTATTGTTTCTATACACAGATGTGGAAGAAATGCCTCTCCCTTTCCTTCATAGGGGAGAATGAAAACACCAATTGGGATGCTACTGAAAATCCAGACCAGTTTAAAGGGGTGAAAGCCAATGTATTTGATCTCATTGCTAATTTGGCTTGGTCATTTTCAGACAAACAGTTGGATAGTTTTTTGGTAGGTTGAAGCATGTTCAGGGTCGATCTACAGGTGACATTATTAAAATCCTTACCTTTTTGAAGAAACTTGCTTGAAATGAAAACAAAGGAATCATGGCAGAAATATTACTTGAGTTACTGTGGAACACGACGTATATGAGAGGCACCTGGCGAAGTACTTGAGTCTGGAGCATTTACTAAAATCCTTGGTCACTATATCTTAGTTGATTGTGCAAGTCAAGATGTTTACATTTTATGATTGCTTGCAAAGGTGAAGGTTGGGGAATTTTTCATTTCGTCACTTAGGCTTCTGCGAGATATTATATGGCTCGATAGTGAGAAACATTTTTACAAGGGTCAGGTTTCTCGACAGATGCACCTGCAGTAGCTAATTAATGATCATAAATTGATTGATCTTGTTGTAAGAAGTCTTGTGCAGTATGTTGTTATGCCACAAAGTCGAATGTTCTTCTTTCCTCGCATCTGCAGCAGGCCTACTCTTGGTGAAGACGATACCATCTCACATGTGCAATGTGTGCAATCCTCTCACACAGAAGTGCTTCCAACTTCCCCCCCTGAAATTGATAAGGCGACCAAATATTATGGGCATTGAGAATGATGCTAGCCCCAGATTCTCGAGAGCCTTCAAATAATAAGGTGGACGAAACATAATGGTAGAATATTTCATGTGGTACCTACTCAACCTCCATATCAACAAGTCGAGTCGGTTGGAAGATCCACCTTAAATAATAATGGAAGGTTAAGATGCCCGTATATTATTCGTTTCCCCCCCTATTATTCTTTCTGTGGGAGTAATGGATCAATTCGTAAGATCTATGAAATTATCGATTTTCCCACTATTACAATAATGGGGGTTTATTATGCATCTATAATAAATACGATGAGTGGATGGAATAAACGACCCGACTATTCTAATTCGGAGGCACTCACGTACTCACAATTTTTAGTGAATGAGATGATGAATTCTATGGATTTGGAGAGAAGTTCTCTTATATGGACATGAAGGGAATGTGTGTCCCTATACTTGTACAGGAGCAACGACTTGGCAGAGGTGATCAACCCATTACTGCAGCGGCCAATCTGGTGGATTACAGATCTGGAGGTGATTGGAGTACAACCTATGCTCCATCACCCTTCTACATCAGATCTAGCATGAAGTGTTTATACCTTGAAGGTCATGATCATTTTGTTTTTTATCTGATAATGGATGATTGGGTACAGATTCAGATGTATGGCACTTCAATGCAAGGGAGGATATTTCATGGCTATCCCTTATAGAGCCGATTGAACGATATACAAAAACAATAGGCAGAATTCCAGAACTCCCAAGTGGATTCTAACCAGGGTAGTGGTTGGAATGGAAGATGGCACTAAATTTGTTCAACATGTTTGGGGTCAGCTAAAAAATGTTCCAATTTCTACATTTTGGCTTTAGGATTGGGTGGGACAAAGAAGGACAAGCATCAGTTCTCAAATCTGGTGGAACTGGGAAGGAGATCAGATGACAACATGGCAACGAAATGATGGAATCAAGAGTGCCATTGTAGGTCTTCTTAGCGGTGCTCTTTCATAATTTTCATTAAACCACAGTGACATTGGAGGTTACTGTGCCATCAATCTTCCTTTCTCGCCATATAGGAGAAGTGAAAATTGCTATTACGTTGGATGGAGATGAATTCATTCATTACAATATTTCGTACACATGAAGGAAATTCACCATTTGAAAATAATTTATTATCAGTGCTTGACAACATTCATGGTGGCTTGGTGGCCCAGGTATAATATAAGGGCGTTCTGCAGGTTCGAAACCATCCAAATCTATTTTTATGAATTTATCAGGTTGAAAATGTATTCTGAAGAGACTAGATAATAATTATTTATTATAATAGCATATCCAATGGCTCAGGCTCTAATCTGACCATATATGCACACCTCAAACATTCTCTCAGAGCATTAGATGGTTTGCATGCAATCAGGTCATTCAAAAACAACTCCATCGAACTTGAACCTTGATTACGTCATGATTTCGTATGACCATTTATTTACCAAGTACCTTGCGTCGGTCCTTGTGCATGCCATGTATTAGTTGCAATATGAAAATCACTAGCATGAAATCAATTATATAATTGTAAATGATGACGAAAGTTGTAGCGTTTCCTAGCCCCAGTTCATAGATTTTCTTTCAATTTTTTTTGTCTTAATTAAAAAAATAATAAAAAATTATTATAATAATAAGACAAATTTTCTTTTATTGGTTTGTTTTATTATAATAATAAAAAAAACATTTTTCTTTTATTACACACACACACACACACACACACACACACACACACACAGAGAGAATTTTATTTGTTTGTTTGTTTTATTATAGCATGTGCTTTGTTTAAAGGAAAAAAATAAAAATAAAATTTTAGGTTCAATTCATGAAAAATAAAACTTTTTAGCAAATGGACATTTCAAATAAATTCTTGAAAAAAATATCAAAGTAATGTGTTTTTACGTCAAATTGTTTCATGGAGTCACTTAAGAAAGCAATCAATGATGAAATAAGTGCGCGCACTCAATGCCCATGACAAGAGGTATAAAACCACATTTTATTTATTTTTACTTTGTCGCATTTTTCTTTCTTTCTGCATGTTTTGTTTTTCTTCGAACATCTCACAAGTTTTCATGCAGGATTTGTACGAAGTTTTTTTCAGGCGCACGGACGATCATGTCTTGCTGCTAAAGCGATTTTCAAAAATCACAATTGTTTTTAAAAAAGACATGCCTTATTGACTGCTTGACGGAGTTGATTCTCATCCTACACATCATGGAATTTTATGTTACACAACAACCATTCATAAACCCATTTGCATCATGAATGTATTCCTCCACTTCTCCTTCAAAGCAGATTGATTATCCCTCTGTTGAAGACCATCTTCCATTACCTTATCCTTCATGGCTTCACACGCGCCTACTTTTATGAGTCGCATACATCTGTTTATCTTTTCAGTTCAGTTTTCCTTGTCAATAAAACTATCCATCTCCCTTTCCATGACTACATTGCCTTGCCATACACACTGTTACTACTGAGACATTTCATTTGTAGTCCTACCACTCTTTTTATCAGAACTCGTGTTGACAGATGTGGGATTCCTTAAGGCCCACCTTTCAACAATTCTTGCCCCATCGACCTCAACACCTTATATGGGATATAGACTAGAGTCCATTTTGAGTACCTGGAGGCTTGCATGCCTTAATGGCAATATCTCTCGTTGATAATCATGGGAATACATCAATGTCCCTTGATTATCGGATCTTCCAAGTGGCTCGACATCATCTCATTCATTCGCACTTCACAATATGTTCTCGGGTACCTTAGAACTCATTGACATCAATGATGAGTTGCCTCGCATTGGTTAACGACATTCATCAATGGCCGGTAATTCAATGACCTGTCTTCATTCTCGACATCGACACATCCATTTGCATGATTAGAATTGTACCATCGGGTTGTAGCAGGTGAAGACTATACACTTTTTCATGAATCCGTCAATAGTTGCAACAATATTTTTCATATATATGAGAGTACCACAGTTCCACTTTCATACTTCCTCTTTTCCATGATTCATTCAGCAACAGTTCAGATTCCTCCACTTCACATTCTCTGATCGAACAACCACAACAGTCGCAACTACACCAGCAGTCACTTTTCACTTGATCATGCAACTGTGACATATTCCATGCTCTAGCAGCCACATCAGCCATATTCCTATTGCATAGTTAATCAACATTTTGGGTAAGTGGAGGTATGTTATTTTCTAAACTTTAATTATGTAATTCCTCAACTGCTAGCAATGAATAATTTGGAAAATTCCCTCACCAAGTTCCCTTTCCTTTTCACTTCTATGAATTATGCCACATTGCATGAGGACATGCAACAAGTTAAGTTGGGGGGTAGGGGATTTTATTCAATTTCATCACTCCATTTGTTCACTACCATCATTCCATTTTTTGCCTCATTTACCATTTATGAACATTTCTTTTCCAACGATACTCTGTTGTGCTTTGCTTTATAAGAACCGTTACACACATTGGCATGATTCACAAATATACAAAAAAAGGGCTTTCTCACACTCAGTGATGTTTCCTTATGCATATTGATAGCATATATTTTCTAGTAATAATATGGGAAAATTATTATCATAACAACAAGAGAACAAATAACGAAATGAATGTTGTTAACACAAGAACCAACATTCTTTATATTCATGGTTGTCACACAAGAACCAACCATAAGAAAATGTTAGTTGTTACTCATGTAAATCCCATCCTGGAAACATTCATTATCATCACTCAAAGCCAACATTCAGATGCAAAAACTTTCTTGAGAAGATCCATGCATGGTTGCATGAGGACATGCAACAAGTTAAGTTGGGGGGCATGTTGGGGCTCAAAAATGTCCTATTTTCATCTACCTTTCCATTCATCATTATCCACATTTCATCACCCCATTAACCTTTCATGATATCATTTCCATAAATATACTAGGGGTTCACCTTATTGTTCTCCACTTTATTCATTTTAGTATTAAAAGGGAATTTGTGATTAAATGTTAGAAAATTGACATGTTTTCATATATATCTCAAAAATGTGTGAGATTTGTAATGTGTAGGAATATGAGAAGGATTAATTCAAAAGGACTTCTCGAATACTTCCTCCACCATTTCAAGACTTGAGGAGATAATTCAAGCCCATTCCACGGAGTAGATCATGGAGATTTGGTTGGAATATCTTATCCAAGATATATGAGAGATATGTGTGAGGATTTGAAGGGATTATATTTTGTAATAATGGGAAATAGGTTGAGACAAAAGTGGATCTGTAATAATGAGATGGTTATCTTATCTTCAAGGATCTCATGTATAAAAGAGAGTTCTCTCTCTTCATGAGGATTCAATTAGAATATTGAAGTAGAAGTAATCAAGTAGAGAATGAGAGTAGTTATTAATGGTAGTCCTTAGGATTTGAAAGAGAAAGGGATTATTAGCTTTGATTCATAGTTTTGGTTTCCATGCTTTCATTATTATGTTATGAGCATTGATTTGGTTATTGTAATGTAAGATTTCTTCATTGGCGTGAGCTCACATATGTTGTTGTGTAATTCAACTCTTCACATGTTGTATTTGATTATTCCTTCATGTAGTTCTCCATTCTTAGATTAATTTCATTTATGCAATTTCCCATTCCTAGATTAATTTCATTTACGCAACTAAATTAATTTAATTCCAAGTTGTAGCAATTCCAAGTTGTAGCAAGTTGAATTAATTTAATATAATTCAATTTCCTGCATTAGCTTAATGATTCAATTTCAGTCGTAGCTTAAACATTAGATTAGATTAGTCCCGCTTCAATCTTGTTTATAATTTTCATGTTCTTCGTAAGTTTACGATCCTTGGATTGACAAATTAGATAGTTGGGAAAGTACTACAACTCAATTAATACAACATTAGTTCATCCCAATATAACGACTTTCGTTCCCTTGTCACAATTTCTATTCCTTTTGCAAGTAGTGTTATTCATTTGAAAAGAACAATTTTTGTTCATTTTGTTACGATTGATGTCCCTTTGCAGGGGTTGCATCTCTGGAGGACGAGTATTGAAAACGGAAGGTAAGAACCTACGTAGGCGACAAGTAAAACACTTGTGCGAGTGCCTACATTTGGATGATTCATAGAGGTTATATTTTAGGACATCTTTAGAGCCCAACACTCTCAAAGTTGAATTCTCTACTCCAAGGCTTGGATATGGCTCAACTTATAGCCTTAAAATGGAATTGAAGGGCCAAGTCAGAGTGTTTTTAGTATATGGAAGTTCAAGGATCATGGATCTCATGACATGGCATGGAAACCTGACATAATTTTTAATTTTGATTAGCAAACACGATGTATGTAGGCTGTAGTGGAGCAACCTGTGTATACGCTTGTTGTCTAACTCATACAACACATATGTGTGGAAATATGTGATTTTTTTGTCTTTCAAAGGTACAAAAGGGGACTTCAAGTCTGCATAGGGAAATGGAAAGGCCATCCAAGCAAGTTGCATGGGGTGAGAAATTTTTTTTTGTAACAAAACCCATCTGCATATGACAATATTCCTTCCTGAAGGAAGTAGAACCGGATCCCAAGTCTAGTTCTTGAGGAGGGAGTTGTACTCCTCCTGCATGGATGATTCCTAAAATGGATTCCATCCATCCTCTCCATAGGTTTGTGGGTCTGAAGACTGAGCTACATAACAGTGCATAGGAAACATGTGATCAGTGGTTGCGAGTACATGAGGAGGATCCTCAGACTAAGTCTGAGTCCTCCTAACATCCATTGGATCCCCAACAAGATATCCTCCATCCTGAAGAGAGGTTTGTTCCCACTTGGGCCTCTACTCTATCTCGTTATATACCTATACTGACTATGTATTGGAAAAAAGATCTAAAGTAGAGTCTAAATGTGTATACTCATCATCTTGAATTGGTGGAAGAACAAAATACCTACTTGCGGATCATGTGGAGCATGCAAGAGATTATCCTCAAATTGAACACTGCACTTAATGATGATATGGTCTATAGAGGGATCAATGAGTTTGTATCCCCCCACACCATCTGTGTATCCAACAAAGATACATGCAATACTATGTGGATCGAGTGCTTTTCTCTTTTCATAAGGAATCTAGGACCATGCACATGATTCGAAGATAGGGAAGTGGGTGAATTCCAGTTTGTTTCCACTCTAAGTCTTGAAAGAAGTCTTGTCCTTAAAAAATATATGAGGAGATCTGTTATGAATCTGATTGGAATAGATCATCCCAAATCTTGGCAGGAAGAGCCTTTTCTTGTAGCATGTAGTTTTCCATCTCTTTGAGAGACCTTTTTTTCCTCTCAACAACCTCGTTCTGTTGTGGAGTATATGGTATTGTGTATTTGAACTATATCCAAAACTCAAGAAAAATATTCTGAACATATATGTTTACGTAGTCCCTCCCATTATCTGTATGGAGGGATTTGATATTTCTCCCTAATCGAGTCTCAACAAGTTCTTTGAACTATTTGATATGCTCAAACACCTCAGACTTCTTCCTAAGAAAAAACACCCAGGTATAACGTGAATAATCATCCAAAATTGTGAGAATGTACCATGCCTTACTGATGGATGGATGTAGGAATGGACCCATGAGATCACTGTGAATCAGATCCAATGGAGAGGATGCCCTGTTAGCCTTTCCCTTCTTGAACTTCTCTTGAGGGTGCTTTCCAAGGACACATCCTTCACAAATTCCTTTGGAAAAATGGATATCAGGTAATATGACGACCATCCATTTCTTGATAAGTTGTTGCATGTACCTAAATTTCAAGTGACCAAACCTCTCATGCCATAATTTACTATTTTCATCAACATGTGTAAGTAGTACATAGGAATCAGGTTCAATAAACTTAGAATAAGTGTATAACCGAGATTGATGATTTACCTCCCTGGAAACAATATTGGATTTGTATTACATGTCAAATATGGAAACAAAGTTTTGTGTGAACTCCACCATTTTTTCTAAGTATGAGTGTGTAATCTGATACACTGAGAGACGATTCACATAAAGTTAAGAAACATGGAGAATTTTCTTAAAACTTCCACGATCTAGTTCTACTCTCACTTTTCCTCCTACCTCGATTGGAGAGCCATCCCCCATGAGGATAGGAGGACCATTGCATGCAGTAAAAGAAGATAAGATATAATGTGTGACATCCATATGGTGGGATGCATATGAATCCACAATCCAAGCATCAAGTGAAGAGTGAACAACAACTAATGCATGATGATTACCTTTGAGAGCATAATCTTCTGGCTTCTTCTTGGAAACCTTAGGAATTTGATCCTCAAGTTTGTTCTTTTGAATAATATGATTCATAAGGTATATTTTATTCTTCATGCATGTTGATTCTAGATGGAATCCTCAATTAGAGTAGGTTGCTTTTGTCCCTTCTTTCCCTTTCCACTTTTGGATCTTGAGGAATCATTGAAGGGTTTGGAGTACCCTTCCTTCTTAGACCCTAAATGTGACTTGTTTTCTCCTTTCACTTTTGATTTCTGATTTTGAGAATTGTTGCCATCATGCGCAACAAGTGCATGCGCTTTGGAGGATTTTATTACACCCATTTTGATGAGTTTATGTTCCTCCCGAGTTAGGGCCTCAATGAAGGTATCCAAAGAGGGCATAGTCTAGGATGCCCCAACAATGAATCTCTGAGTTTGGAATGTGGAAACAAAAATGGATTATTATGGACCAAGTTTAGACAAAATGGTGAGAATTGTTGGAATATTCACCATTATTGAGAGGGGGTGAATCAATATTGAGCACTTTTTACCATTTTTAACCATAAAATGTCAACATTAAGTTATCAACACTTTATCAATTACTATTGCATTCAATATATCATAAAAATATAATCAAATATACAAAGTACACACAATTTTTACGTGGAAAACCAAATGAGAGAAAACCATAGAATGAGTTTTAATATATATTTTGAGTATTCCATCCACATGAAGCACCAACTTCCAAACTTGTACAATACTAATTGGAAGGAGGCACCAACACCCTATTTACAGTCTCTAACCTAAAGGAAGCTACAACTGCCTAAATTATCCAACACCAACTAGAAGGAGGCTCCAACCCCCTAGTTTACAAGCTCCAACTTCCTAAATTCTCCAACCCCAACTAGAAGGAAGCTCCAACCCCCTAGTTTTATGAGAACCGACTCAAAGGAAGCTGCAACTCCCCTGCAAGCACTAACCTGCTATCTAATGTTAAGCCCTAATATTGGCTCATTACCCCTTAATTGTGGTATATTATATTAGTAATGTTATTTTATTTATGTCGGCTTTAGGCCATTAGTTGTAACTATACCTCCTAGTCTCCTATATATACCAAGGAGACATTTTCATTTTGAATCATCTTGTACTTGAACATTTAAGTGGGGTAAAAGGAGGTTTCCCCCTCGAAGAGGCTTACTATCTAAAATTGTCTCTTTTTCAAGGCTTTGAGTACTTTTCCTGAGGTTTTTCTATGCTATATTGATGTTTGGTTCTTAACATATGGTATTAGAGCTCAAGGTCTTGGGGTTTCGCTGCTACATATGAGACACCGTGGAATTTTTGCTATAATTTTTTTTCTACAACGTTTCAGATGGAACGTCTTGGAGGATATCTAGTAGACGGATCAAGGTACGTTCCGTTCAAAATGAAGCTCCCGAGGCTTTATACTTTCAGAGATACAAATTGTACAAGATAGGGTTATGGAATCATCCTGAAATGAGTCATTGCGGAATTTTCTCTATAAAAAAATTTCCGTAACGTTTCAAACCCTGAACTCTAGAGGCCATTTACAGAAATTAGTAACGTATCTGTGGTAAAAATTTCAGCTTCTGGGTCATCCTAAATTTGTAGATACACATTGTGTAAGATAGGGTATTTGACTAGTCCTATTGACTAGTCTCAGCAAGGTGTTCCAGGTAAAACAATCATAACTTCTTGCTAGAGTATCCAAATTGAGTGGAGCTGGTTTCATTGGATTGTGGACAGTATGTAGTATTTTTTGGTATGATTTTCAGAATTTGATATCAATTATTTTGTGTGGGGCATGCTATACAAGTGAGATCTCCTGGAAAGGCCAAAAATTGGCAAGTTGCGAGGAAGTTACCATAAATTCCACTTGGCACATCCAATTTTGATCAGACCTATGGAATTGCAGAGAAGACATATCAGAGAAGTACCTAAAATAAAGTTTCATACCCAGAAGGGCCAAAAATTGAGAGATAGAACAAAATAAATATTTTCTAGCAGAACCGCCTCAAAATCAAGATTCAAAAGTGATACTTGGCCAACATGCCACCAAAAAAGGGACCTTCTACACCAAATAAGCCTCCAGAAAATCCTAATTGGACTCTTGATGAAG
>SNQJ01S0012668.1:343580-379620 GCA_010110895.2 Picea sitchensis
CAAATTACAATGCATTAAAAAAAATGAGAAGGAACAAAAAGCAGTTGTTAAGCAACCTTGTCCTTCACTCCAAGAAGACCTCACAACTGTGCAAGTTTGTGCTTGTTGAAGATTTTGTTGAAGATGTAGATGTCTGCACAGATATGATGAAGTATATGCACCATTGATATGTCCAGACATATCCACTTTCTCTTCTTGTAACAAATAAGATCCAAATAAAGTTTGGATGAAACTTTGAAAACCGTGCAGTCGTTTCCATAAAAAACATTGAAATTTTGTTGATTTAAAAATGGTCATAACTTCACTTTCCAGACTCTATTTTAGACGATTTTTTTTTTGAAATTAGATACTTTCCTGAGAGGAATTCAAATATCCAATTTTTTCTGCAAATTCTGCTCAAAAAATATCAAAATTGATTCTGATGTGCGCGACTCCCTTTTTGTCTCCTAAGATGCATGCATTGTGCATGGAAACATGGCTACATGTGACCCCTGAGTTGTATGCCATATATCTTCCACATGAAATTCATATATATATATATATGAAATGGAGTACACATCATCTTCAATTAATGGAATACAAATTTGTGCAAATACTTTTGTAGAAGACTCTTCATAATAAGAGGCTTGATCTTCTAATGGCTTCTCTTTTGGCTCTATCTGTTCAACCTCCTGCACGAAATTTTCACAATATTCTTTATTCCTGAAGAGAACCTCCAATATGGTCCATAATTCATTTTGATTTGAGTCTTGTGAGCCATCAAATACATGGTGGAGAATTTCAGGAGAAATAAACCAAAGGATACATCCTATGGCCATATCTTGTCTATTGAGAAAATCATTTTTCTCATCGGTGGAATCAAGCTCTACTTCTATTGACATAGTTATTTAGTGAAAGCCTCTACATCCTAGTAGAAGAAGAAATTTTGGCTTCCACTCCAAATAGTTATGAGGCGTGAGAAGTATTTACGGTGAATAATCCATCTTTTTTGTATTCTTCAATCTTTAGTACCTTCAAAAAATAATTTTGTGTAGATTTTTCTTAGCAGTCCATCGACTCTGATACCATATAAATGTGTTGAACCTACAGAGAATAGATCTAGATAGAAAATACTACCCACATTTGTAGAGAGAAATTGAGAAATAAGAAGGACATAAAGAATGGAAGAATTCACATTAATTGTCTTCCACACTCAAAGAGTGAATAATTTACAATAGATATAGGATACATGAGTAAGTAATGAGCGATAGTGGTGGTCTAGAGTGATATGGACACACACCAGTAGTTACGGGAGTAAAATGCCACCTAGTCTAGTCCCTCAGGAAGTTACGAGAGTGAACTGCCACCTAGCTGAGTTAACTAGTCTATCAATCTTCAGTTAACTGACTGAAACAGAGTGAAGTGAGGAGAATATCAGGGAATCATGAGTAATGCGCTAGTATGGTGATGATCCCAAGGAAAATGTGCATTATTTGGTGATGATCCCAATGATGCATGGTGATAATCTCAATGTAGCATCTAGACTCCACTCAACTGATCAAACTGAAGTGAAAAATGAAGAGAAAATTCTCCCTAGAGGAATATTATTCCTAAACTATAGGAGACTGAATAATAAATAATAAACAAGGAAAAACCTTAGGAAAAATAAATTCTAAGTGTGTGTGTGAAGTAACTCCAACATTAGGTAGCGTCACTTTTTTATTTAGGTGTTGATTTACAGGTTTTTCTGAGAAACTGTTTTATGTTTTAAGGCCATGCTTGAAAAAAGTTGTAATTTTGACCTAGTTAGAAAAAGTGGTGCTACTCGTAGCACCACGTTTTGATTTTGGGGTTGATTTTAAAGTTTTTCTGAGAAACCATTTGATCATTTAAGCCCATGCTTGAAAATTTTGTAATTTTGACCCATTTACAAAAAATGGTGCTACTGGTAGCACCACTTTTTGATTTGGGGGTTGATTTTCATGTTTTTTATGCAAAAATTTGGGTTTTAAGGGCTAGAGTTCTTGTTTTGAGGTCACAGTTCTCATTAAGTTGGTTACTTTGTTAAATGGGAAATAGACTTTGTGGGGCCAATCAAACCACCAACAACAAGATCAAGAGTGAGGTACATAATCACTACGACAAAGTATTTGATCAGATGGGCAGAAGCAACAACAACATAAGTGCACCACAGATATTGTTGTACAATTTCTATTTGATAATGTAGTCACACAATTTGGATTTACATGCATATTCCTCAGTAATCAAGGAACATACTTCTTGAATAAGACAATTGCAATATTGACCGAGGAATTTCAAATTCATCACTAGAAGAGTACGTCGTATCACCCTCGGGCTAATGGGACAGTAGAAGATTTTAATAAAATTTTGGAGAATGGTTTGACAAAGATATGCAATGTAGGGAGACATTATTGGGACTTAATGGTTCCTACAATTTTGTGGAAATACAAGACTACAAGAAATAATTTGATAGTGCAGACACCTTTTAGGTTGGTCTATGGATAAGAGGCAATGATGTCGATGGAGTTTATTCTACCTAGCATGCATGTTGCAACAATTACTAATCTTTTGGACTCTAGTGCGGTAGAGGAAATATTGTCACAGTTAGTACAACTTGAGGAAGATTGGTTTATCGCAAGCTTCCACCAACAAGTTCAAAAGGAAATGGAAAAGGCATGGCATGATATACATATTAAACAAAAAAATGTTTCTAGTGGGAGACTTAGTATCACTCTATGATGGTAAGTTTATGAAAAACCCAGGAAAGTTTCAAATCCATTGGTTAGGACCATAGATGATTCAACATGTGGCGGAGGTAGGTGTTGCGCAGTTGAAAACATTGAGTGGAGAATCCATGGGAGGAATGGTGAATGGAATTTGGATGAAACTCTATGGAGATGGCTTACCATCTATGCATTAATATGAGTTGTGAAATATGACATGTATCATAGTAATTATACCATAGTAGGGAGGTAAAATACAAAAAAACAAACAAAAAGTAGAAAAGGGAATTTTAAAAATACAAAAGTTGAAAAAAAGGAAGAAAAAAGATAAAAAGGGGAAAATCAGGAAGAATTACAAAGGTAGACAGGAAGAAGTGACATGTAGAAAAAAAAAGGGATATCAAACAGATAATAGAAACAATACAAAGTCAGTTAAGTGTGTGCAAAATTCAAGTGAGGGATAGGACCCTTTTGGAATTAAAAGGGAAGAAGCAACAATTAAAGATAGATTAACGCTAGGTCATAAATATGATGTGTAGCCATAAATGGAAACAACTGCCAGGAATCATAATAGATTGGTAGTAGGAGGAGAAAATCCAATGGAATATATGGAAATAAAGAAATAATAAATTAAGCATTCATTGTGCCTCTGGAAGATTAGACAGTTAGTTCATGTGTGAAGGGACATGGACAACTGACAAAGGGGTAAAAAAGTTGTGAAAGGTTGACAAGAATTGGTTATTGTCACTTAGAGTTGCATGAAAGTAACAGAGAGCCGATAAAATCATAACAAAGCTGAGAAAAAAGCCAGAGCCGAAGAGGATTGTCACTGGTAACCAGGTTACCGGAATGGCACCACCAAAAGAAACAATGCTCAAACCAAAGAAAGTTCATAGAAGCATGGAAAAGAGCGCAACATGCCTAAGTGTCTTGGGATGATCCACGGGTGAGTGTTGGGGGCCGGTTGGACATGCATTTTGGATTCAGTTTTCATGAAAATCCTATGTATGGAGGATATGTGCAGTAGTAGAAGAAATAAGAAAAGGAAGGAGTGAAGTGCATAGTAAAGGAACATTCAGTCCTGAGAGTGCGCAATAGAGGAAAATTCAGGCCTGAGAGTGCACAATAGAGGCACATTCAGGAGTGCAATTCACAGTAAGAACATACTTAGCAGAGAATAAATAAGATAATAAATCAGGCTAATAAAGCAAGAAGATAAAGTGAGCCGAAAGGGAAAACAATAGTTTGGCATTACAAAAGCATAAAGACATGCAAAATTAGGAAGAACAATAGTCGTGAGTGAAAATTTATCATGTAGACATAAAAGTAGGGAAATAAAGCCCGAAAAATAAGTCAACATGGGTTGTCATAAGTCAGAATGAGTTGTAATTTGGTTTTTGGGATAAGAAAGGTAGGGTTTTGAGCCCTATAGTCCATGTATAAATTTGTAATGGGTTGGGAAGATAGGGGTTATGTGCTATTAGGTTCTCTCTATTCAAGGTGTTTTGTGAGGAGAGTGAGAGAACATACTCAGAATTAAAGGTTCTATGTATGAGTGTTAAGGAGAATTTGCAGAGAGAGGTTTGCACTGCATAGTGACTAGGAAAGATGGAGAGAAAGATACCTTGATATAGTTGGTGTAAGCACAATGTCCAAGCCTAAGATGATTACAAAAATAATAATAAAGAATCCATTGATTGTGGATGTATCCCAAAGTTCATTGAACCATGTTAATTACCATGTCTACTTGTCTTTTATGTGATTGATCATGGATATTCTCTTTATGCATGTTATACTAGATTTATCTACTATATGATCACTGCACAATAGTTATGAATGTTACAGTAATTTTTTTATGTTGCAATCTATAATATAATGGTACTACATAACTAAATTCACTAAGTAACCAAGGAAGAACAAACACATGATAATGGACACAAAATAGATAAGTAAGAATGATTAAGATGATCACCTCCCATTCCCTCACTATTGCAGAAACTCAGTTCCTTAAGCCCCAATAAACATCTCGGGTGAGACTTCACTTGCATGCAGGTGATTCTGAAAGGGCTAGTGTATGAAGGGTTTTTTTTTGTTAATATAACTTGAACCAACAATCGTGCATGTGGAGCCATGCATAAATAAGAATAAGGATGAGGAAGTTGATGTTTGGGTGATAAATCAAGGTGAAGTGAAGATAGGAAGCGACTTTGAGAAGGGTGAAATATTGGGTCAAACTCCCAAGGGGAATATACAAAAGGTGGCACAACCCCCTCATAAGTTCAATGTTTAAAAAAAAAAATAGTTTATGCATGATGCACAGAGATCCATGGAAGAAGAAATAGCATGTGAAGAGTTGAAATTCATGATACAAAGATCACTTGAGGAGGCATAGATCCCTGAAGAGGTGCAATGAGCGACACAAAGGTCACTTGAGGAGGCTTGTATTCACAAAGTGGTATAGTTGGTGACACAGAGGTTGATCGAAGAGGCTCATGCCCAAGAAGAGTTGAAACATGTGACACAAAGATCATTGGAGGAATCTTGTATGCGAGAGGAGATGTAATGCACAATGAATACATAAATAGAGTAAGAAATTAGAGAATAATATTTGTGGTACATTGAGAAAAGGGAGATTAAGGAACAATTCCTTGAGGAGTTGAAGAATGCAACACAAAAAGAAGCATTGGACAACTTGGGTCATGATATAGACACTAAAGATCAAGTAAGTAATTTATTGTGTTTTTTTTTAAGATTGATCAATGATCCTGATGATACAAGGAAGTTAATGCAGAAGTTAGCCACTTGTATGGGGAAGGAGCTGACATATAGGACTATATCAAATCTCCTACCAGAAAGGGAGGTGTGTCAGGTTAGAAAGAAGAAATACACTGGAAGAGAGTTCAAGATGATAGTTGAGCTTGGTGGTTATGACATCGATGGAGTCATGTCAGACCTAGGTTCCAACGTGAACATTTTACCGAAGAATTCCTACGAGTTGATGAGAAATCTGAGTCTATTTTGGTCACCCATCCCACTACAGTTGGAAGATCAGTACATGATATATCGTATAGGCCAATTGGACCAAGTTGGGGTGAATAAATAATGGGTAAAGACAAAGGCTAACTTTGAGGTCATAGAAATTATGGATGAGTTTGATCCTTAACCCTGCATTTCTTTTCATTGACTCGACATTTGACAATAATGTGGTGATGAATTTTAAGAAAAGGAATATTTCATTTGTGAAAGACACTGTGTGTGTGATCACACCTCCAGATATGAATGAAGGAGACATGTACAATGAGCCAATGGATGAGGATGTGTGAATCTTTGTTATCAAAAACAATTATAAGATCAATGGGTCTAGGAAGTATTAATTCAATCCCACTATAGATGGAGAGTTAAGTTGGAAAAGCATCAAGTCCTATGACACCGACTCTGAAGATGCCACGGAAAGGTGGCAATAGAAACTATATGAAATATTGACAAGGAGGGTCATGCATATCACCATTGAGGTGCATGAGGAAGAACTTTGATCTTACCAATATGATGGGTCAGATACGGTAGATGCATTTATTTCTTGGATACAACACATTCCCAAAATCCATCAGGTTCACGCCCTTGGTACTGTGCTCATAGGAATTTCCACATGTTAGTGGGAAGCACATAGAGAACCGTATTCTAAATGGAAGCTATGGAAGGGTATATACATGAAAGGTTTAGAAAGGGGGTATATATTCATTGATATACATACCATTGCAAAAGGACATGGATGGCGCATCCTGCCAAAATAACATCCCATAACCTCGAGTCCCTAGTTCTCCACTAGGAAACTAAGAAGGCCATGTGCACAAGGAAGGGACATGGATACCCTATCAATACCTATTGAAGAAAAATAATTCCCTATGCTTCTCTTCCCCAACCCCACTAATAAAATATACGATTTTGGAATAACAATAGAGGAACTACTTAACCAATGGATACTATGAGAATTGGTCAAACCTAGTTTAGTGCCTCCATGGTAAGAACTGACTAGTTTTTCCCATATAAGGAGATGTGGTGACCCACTAGGGATTGCCACATCCGATTAAGTTAGGAATAAGATGATATTGGGGCATGCAAGAACATGCATGATGCCCTCGAATAATAACACTCATGCATGTATGGAATTGTTGAAATCATCATTAATTTACAAGATCTATCGATGAAAACATATCTTTTGATAGTAACGATTGATGGGACAGGTAGTTATACCATGTCAACTTCATCTAATTTTGGGAATATAGGATCATTAATGTCATTGGCAGTAGGACGTTTTTCCCAATTCAAAATTAAGAAAGATTTAATTATGAGGACTACCATAAAGCTCTTCCTTAAGAATACAATAACTTATTTCCATCCTGCACGATGAATCCAACAACAACAATGGAACATGGTATCGCTTATCTCAAGGAAATTACATGACAATAACTCCATATTCAAGGAAATTTAAGTATCGTGATGGTTTAATTCTATTAAGAGGGAGTGCAACATTATACCTCCTTACTTCTTCCCTGCGTTCAAAGAGAAACCTTACACTCCCCTCTTGGTAAGGTGTTTGTGTACATAAGTATACTCTTTTCTTAGGGACTTCCAGTCTGATTTTCACCATATATGGTATGGAATCTTTGAGAAAAACCCTCACACAAACAAAGTCTAATTCAATGAAGGAACAACCAATTCTTGGTCCAGTGCTACCATATGGTGTACCATTTGAGGGCTCTATCTTAGGGAAGGTGTCCCCTACACAAATGTGTTGATTACAATGTCAGGTATCCCTATCAGTTCCATGAGCTATAGTCCAACAAATACATAGAGGTTGTCCCAAAGGAATATGGAATTGATAGGGTAGTGATGCAGGAGTGGGTGATACCTCTAAAGAAATCTAACATTTTCTCCCTTGTTAAGTGTCCACATTTTGGTCCTGCTCAGTCTGTGTTATCGTAGGATTTGTACTTGTGCAAAGACCTACCAAAAGTCCCCAAATATTGCATATTATGGAAGATCCTACTTCTGTCACCTTAGTAAGAAATTCCCTCATTTTAGTGATGCAAGAGGTCCACCACAAGGGAGGCTTCCTTGGTTTCCTCAAGGTATCAACTTAGCAAGTGTAGTAGCCAATCCTACCATCCACTCTCTCAATCATCAAAAGATAAATTCTATGTAAAGGTAGTAGAAGAGGTATGAAGTTTCTTGAGTACCTACAAAAAACAAGAACACGTTATATGATATATATTATTATTTTGAAGTCCAAACATGCAATTAATACTACTTAAGGAACAATACAAAAATAATTGGTAATGGTTGTTGTAAATTTGTTATAGTGCAACAGTCTTATAACAACAATATGAATTTGTAACAATAGAAAATGTAATAGATGAGAATTCCAACAATTGACCATCAAAATTAAGCATGCATCACATAGAAAATTATCGAATTGTTTAAGAGAAATTTTGAGTGGGTTAGACCACCTTTATAAGAGTGTATGCAACAAAACAAAGTTTTATTGGGTGGATATAGAAAACTTTATTAATAATAGTAAGTTATTGTGAAAGTTTACAAGTGTTATTGTTAGTGAAGTTAGTAGAGATCTTAAGAGAGTTGAAAGAGAGTGTTTTTTAATCAATTTCACCACAAGAGAGAGATTTTAAATTGGTTCCTTTGAGGGTTATCGAATCCTATAACAAAAAATGCAACTAATTTTGAAGGTTGAGATAGTAGAAACTAAGAGGTAGGTTTTAAACTCTAAGGTTCTAGCACATTAGAGCCTTACGGTTTAAACCTTGAAGAGAATGATTTCTAGAGTGTAAGCATGTTTGGGCTCTACCAATATTTTCTCCCTTATAAATATTTTAACTAGATAAAATGTCAAACGTCCAAGGTTGAAATCCTAAAGTGATAGCACTTTAGGGATTTAGGAATCTAACCCTAGCAAGGATTCCTTCACAAATTTTATAAAAAATTAAACTTATGAGAGGAGGAAGCACTTATGATCCTCTGTTAGGGTTTCACCAAGCAAGATGTCTATCATGAAAACGTAAATTTATAATGAAAACTTAATAGCATAAGAATGAAATTGCATAAAATTCACTTACTTCACCAAGAAACCATGATATAAAACCCTAATTGCATAAAATTTACTCCAAAATTAGTAAAGAGAATCCACAGTTGACCTCCCAAACATAACACACGAGTGTAGAAGAGATAAATATCCCAATAGGGTGATTTCAGATGTTATCTCTCACAAAGGTGAGAAGTGATGATCCAAAAATTAAATTAGGGTTTGTTTCTTTATATGAGACAACCCTAATAGATCTGTCCACACAAATTTGTCAACAACATAATATGAGTGGGAAAAACCCCTTATATTACCTCTACAAAATGCCAAAATAAAGAAGTGCATCTCAAAACCCCTAAAAGGGTGACATGATGCTCCAAAATGGTGATGTTAAGCTCAAAAGGGGGTGACTTCAAGCATATATGATGAAAAGTTGGGCCTCCAAAGTCCAGGTGGATTCCTCCAAGGTGAAATAATGAGGAGTGAAGTGTCTCTTCACCCAAAATCATTATAATTATATGTGGAACGACACCATCCATCAAACTGTAGCCCCAAAAGGTGACAACAAGGCTAGAGGGTGATGTTATAGGCCTCCAAAGGCCACATCCAAGTACAAGAGGAGTGCAATCAAAGAAAACATCCTCCATCCTCTATGCACAAGAGCTCTAGAGTTTCATTCCCAGCATGTGGACTTCCAACCCATGTATGTGGCACATTGACTAGAACTGCTCAAACCAAGCCCATTTGTCCATCATCCAAGTTTCCAAGGATGTGAGAGACATTCTATGATGTTTTTGAGTCACTACATGACTCACTACTCTCCATCACATGTGCCAAAGTCCTACAATAAAGGCACAACATATTGGGTGAAAGCCTAGGACGTCACTGAAGAACCATGTTAGGGACATTCAAAACAAATAAGAATATAAGACAAGGCAAAACCAAAGTTCATAAGAAATATCAGTCCTTAAAACATGCAAAGAAAACTGAAACTTAAGACATAATCCATGTAAAATGATTCATCCCATTGTTCCCTTCAAGAATCACACCGACCAAGACCCCATGTGAGTTACCAGGTTTAAGTATGGGAGGGTATTCCTCCAACCCTATTAGGTGTTTCACCTGGGTATGAATTAAAGTAACCCAGGTTGGGGGATCAACCCCGAGAGTGAGAAGGGAAAGTAAAACCCCATCAAGAGTAAGTGTGAATGTGATATGGTATTAGGATTAATTTGTGGCTTATGGTATCCATTTCTATGAGAGCCTTTGCAGAGGTATCATTTGTTTCTTTATATACCCTTTCCTCACTACTTTATGCATTTTGAACACATTATTTTCGTTTTGATACCTATTTATCATTTGAAAGTCCCCTTTATAAGGTTTCAAGATTCATTCCTTTACTTTTTATTGGGAAATAATCCCTTATAATTGGTGCATTCGTTCACATATGAACAAAGGTGATTACCATTAAAGGGGGTATAGATCAAGTTTTCCTAAGGATTTTATGGTGGCCTTTATAATTTATCAATAACATATCATAGAGAAACTGCATCATCCTATGGGCCTTCAACACCTTCTTTTCATGAGATACTGGACCATAGAAAAATTTTAGGATATGTGAAAGTATTCAATATGTAAGGTGTTAAGTATATGACCGGGTACATAATGTTACCCTTGGGAGGCTCCCCTAGTATTACCCCTTTTCCTTAGGAAGTGACAATGATGGCACTAGGGCACTAAAGATTACCACCAAGGTGAAACAAGGAAACTGACACAATTTCCCAAACGAGTGATCCATTATCTGAATTCAACCAAGGATATAACTCACATGCTCAATAAATTAAGTACAACACATTGAATGAAAGAAGGACTAACATACCTCATGGTAACTATGTCTTACTGTTTCCCATACTCTAGTTTGATTGAATGTGATGAGCCTTGGTTGATCTGTGTTGGGAGGAAAATGAGGGGTGTTGTTGGGCTGCCATCTGTGGACATGATAATCATCATCAACATCGTGGTGTAGATAGTCTTCTCCATTACAGGCCTCGATACATGATCTCCTTGACTTTCCCCTATGCATGGCTAGGGTAACATGCAATTCAGTCACGTGTCAAATTCCTCCTCACTAGATAGCATGGTGGATACCTATCGCTAGACCAACCCTATCTAGTCGATTAAAAAATTATAAATAGGATTTTCTTCCTTCCCACTTCTAGCGAAGATTCAATGGATAGTATTAGAGAAAAGGATACCCTGCAAGAGGAGTTATATTCTAAATTAGACACATGTATGATTAAGGGATTTTCCCCTTTTGACCTTAGGTTAAGTCACAACAGAGCAAGACCGAATTTAGAAGATAGAACCTACCCTCATCCATATCAATGCATACAAAAAATAACAAATTTTATAAAGGGAAAGAGAGAAAGGAAGAAGGAGATGCCTCACACCTTGAATCCTTTGTTCGATGTCAATCCTCGCTTTCACTTCTTGAAGCACTCATGATCTCTGCTAGAACTACCCTGTAATAGGAAACCAAGAATAGACTACTACAAGGTAGTTATACATTCAAATAACATATATCATGTGCATAGATTCCAATAAATATGAAAGAAATTAACACATATCATCACAAATGAACCAATAAACACACAATAGGAGGGAAATAGAACTCTTCTATTACCAACAATGTGAGAAATGTAGTTACAACCTGATTCACCCTTCAACACTAGTTTAGAGCCAATTTCCCTGGGTTCCTCCAAATACCTTCAATCATAACTCAAAAGGTAAGGCCTCTTCCTTAGATAACTCATCAGGGATAGGAACAAACCCCGTATTTATATAGAGAAAGGAAGGAACAATGGAAAAGGAGTTTCCAGGAATACGATACGGCTCAGAGAATGAAGAGATTAGGGAAGCTTGATAAACATTTTCCAGCATGAAATTGCACCTTAGTTATTTCTCCTCATCCAATCCATAAATGGTGCATTTATACGATCCCTGAGAGGTTTAGGAGGTTGAATTCCATTTGGTGTGGGCTTAGAGAGGTTGGAAAATGAGCCCAATGAAAATCCCCACTCGAAAAAGTGGAATTATTTTATTTTTTTCATTTTTTTGAGGGAATCTGTAGGTTGCAAGCTAGAAAGGTGTGGATTTCCATGTCTTGCACAAAGTAAACCGACAAATATAAGAAATATTCAAGTTTTTGAGGTGACTTTGATGAGGGAAGTTGGGATTTTGATTAGCAGGCTAGGGGAAGGGTTGGGGCATGTAAAAAATTCATAGGCATGGTAATTTGTGCTACAACATATGCCCCCTAATGTGTGAGGTCAGAAGAGATAGTGATGGCCGAAATACAATATAAATATCAGAGGAAAGGATGCAATGAAAGAATCCATGGACGTTCCCAATACAACTGATCCAAAAACAAAAATCGTCAACCAAAATCAAGTAAGAGTATTATATTCCCAAGTCAGGCATACCCATGGTCAAGAATGATGTAAGCATGGTATCCAAATAAAATGTACTACAAATCTATGGTATATATGAAAGTATGACTAATTTACATGGACATAAGCAATAAATTGTGGATCCATGTGATATATATGAAGTACCAGGCATGGCCATGAGGAATACACAGTGGATCCATGTGAAAGTAGATCGTAGCCGCAAATAGATACAAAGTGGAACTATGTATTAAAATTAAGAATAGAGTATATCTAGGACCAATGGAGTGAATAAGTTGAACCTCTACAAGTACCAATGTTTTTGGAGTGGTACAATATGATTCAGGTAGGAGCAAAAAATATGTGATGCTTTTACTTCAGTCGAAGTATTCAAAACAATTCATCGTGGTACGAGTCTACACCATGCAAATAGATGTGTTGGGGTTGAACAGAGTGAAACACCATTTTATTACTGGTCATTAATGTATACCATTAACAAATGAAAGACAACCCATTGATGATGATAATGGGAATCAAGGTACCATGGCACAATCTAACAAGTGTGAATAAATAATATGATCTCAAAGACCTGGTAAAATATATCGAGCAGGGGACATGGATGTATTCCCACTAAAAATAGTGAGGGAACTTTCCGCTAATGAATGTAATCCCCAAGGTACCAAATGTGATTCTAGATCCATGTCCCATATAAATCCGTGTTGAATTAGATGAGGATCGATCTGCTCGAAGGAAGGCATTAAGATATCCTCCATCATCCAAAATGAGGGGTAGTAGAAGAAAAAATATTTTGAAGGACTCAGATGAACAGATTGTATGGACCACATCGACTTACGAATCTAGCAAGAACTATATGGAATAGTGAATGGTAGAGACTCTTTGAATAGTAGAGAATAATGGAGACTACTGACAAAGACGAGGAATCCACCAATGGGGTCAAATGGAAACCAAGATACCACACAAATCCCTATGTGTGATGATTGTTGTTAACATCGAACACAAGGGAAACCACTCAGTTAATGACCAATAATGTTTTGTATATTCTTATGAATGATCATTATCACAACTCCTTTGTATCAATCTATCTGGGGTGTGCTTGATGTGCCCCTTTTCTCATTGAGGTTGGAAGAACCACCCTGTAAGTTATTCCCTTTTGGGAAAGGGTTTTCCAACAAAACATGTTGTTCTTGTTGTTTCTTCAAATTCATAAGGAGTTGGGATTATTCCATTTGTGGGAATTGATGTGTAATATGATCATCCCCAAAAATATTACAAGGGAACTACACCTTCCTTTTTTCCTCTTTTTCCCTCTCAACATTCTTATCAGATTTTTTATTATCTCCCCCACCACCTTTCTTTCCATTTCCTTTTTTTTCTTTGGGTTTTTGAGGTCCCTTATGAGTCTTCGAGTGAAAAAAATGTACATTTAATGATTGGGTGGTATGGGTGGTCGATCCAGGCGTCAAACCAACCACACAATATTAGATAACCAAGTTTTGCATCTAGTTTGTGACCATATCTACGTCTTTACTTTGCATGGAACCCACATTGCCATCAACATGTGGAGATGAATTTGGATTTTCCAAGTCAAGGGTAGACCTCAATGCATTGGCATAGTCTCATTGAGAATTCCAAATTGAGATTAAATGAGTTCTAACTGTTGCACCCTAAAAACCGCTTGTTCTTCCGAAAATACTCCCAAATGTGCAACATCCTTTGAAATATATGGTAGTAAGGATTCCAAGAACCACTTAAGGAGAAAATTTGGTGGAAACATTTCTTTAATCAACCTCTTATGTCTCCTCCATTCCCAAATGTGATCGAAAATGTTCATACCCTTATCCTATTCAAGGTTGACTAGTGGTTCTGTACCGACATCATACCGAACAAGGACTTGGAAGCGGTTAAGGAGCACCATGGCTAAGTCACCAAATGTGGTGTATATCCCCCTTTATAGTTCTATGTACCACTTGGAAGCACCTCTAGTGTGAGTGTGTTGGAACATATGCAAGTGAAAGGAGTCATCATTCAATGAATTAGGTGAACACCACAAATGGAATATCATCACATGGTCTTATGGATCTTCACTACTTTTTCCTTCAAATTTGGTTATGTTTGAAGGTAACTTGTTTGGGACCACAGGCTAGAAAATCTCATGACAAATAGGGTCATTCGTCAACTTGGATAGTTATAGAAAATGCAATGATTCAAAAAATGGTAGCCTAAGCTACAACATCGACTCATTGGCAACCTGAAAAGTCAACCCTAGATTGTAACTAGCACTAGGTTTCCATAAAGATTTCATGAAAGGACCAAGTATTGGGACACAATCCTTGTTGACCCTAGTTGAATGGATAAAATTCCCCACCCATCTAGTTCCCAAAAGGAAAATCAGGGTTATCCCTAGTAGTACACCCCCTTGTGAAGGAAAGACTCCAAGAATGGGGTTAAATAGACCGGGAAAGTGGTTACCCCCTTGAGGCATCCCTTTCATGGGATTTCAATGGAATTGGAGAGGGGTATCCCCCAACAATGTACCTTATGAGGAGAAATGTCCTTGCATGGAAACAGATTGACCTTGGAAGGTGTTTCCCCCTACCGAAACTACAAATGAGGTGAAAGGATTACTCTTCAACCCACCATACAGTGTGAACGGGGTCGAATGGGATGACATACTAGAGCACTAAGATCCACTACCCATATAAGTTCCCTATCCCCAAGAGGGGTTAGGCCAGAAGACGAGAGAGAATTCTCCCAAAAAATGGTGAAAATGGAGGAATATGACATGTTCCCTAGGGATATGCTTGGTAAGGAGAAAACATTCCACTTGAACCCACACTCGATGCATGGGACATCGATTGAGAAACATCCAATGTGTTTAGTACATCCATCAATGGAATACCATATGAAAAATAATTTGTTGTTGATGGTAGATATACAGTTGCACTCATGGATTTAGTAGGACCAACGACCAATGAAGGAAAGTTATTGGTCAGAGAAATGACATTTGACTATCTGACAATATTCGTTTGACTAGACACACCAGGGGGAAATATCCCGCCAATGAAAATCGTCATGGTGGGAGTTGCAGGGACTCTCGACGTAGACACTAGTATACTTTCATCCATAATGGCCTGATGAAGGGGGATACTATCGGAAATATCCAATCTAGGAGGTGGGACTTGTATCACATGGAACAAATATGTCCTAGGTAATTGAGGATTGATATGCATAATGAATTCTTTGGCTCCAAGAAATTAAACTATTACTTCCTCTAGTTCTAAAGCGTGAACTTCTAGCAATTTTGAGTCTATGATATTGGCCCTATGAGTCGGAACAAAAGTTTCATATGTATAAAGTCGACACCTTAAAGGAGGTAGACGATTTTCATATGTATCAAGTCGACACCTTAAAGGAGGTAGAGGATAATATTTTATAACTTCTTCTTCAAGAGGAGGGCCTTGAATTCTCCTCGATCTATGAGGAGGTTTGTCAGCCACTTTGAGGTGTCAACTCTCCATGGGACCAAGATACATGAAAACTCAAGAAATTCTACGATCATCGAGCACACCACTAGAAAAAATCCTATATGGAAACAACAAACACAAAAAATCCTCATTACTATCCTCACTAGGGTCTATTAGGTACTAAGACCGCAATAATCACAGGGCAGAATAAAGGGACTTTAGGATATAGGCACAGGTTGATTAACTCTCGTGGACCAAAAAAAAAAGGAATAAGAAGTTGTTATATTGATATCCACTAACCATCCTTATCCGGTTCAAGTACCCATGCTTCCTAGGGAACCCTCCAACAATAATTAAAAGTGTGATGTGAAATCCTCCCCAGGTACTAAGTAAAACCCCTATAGTCACCTTCTGAGATCCCTAGGAATAACCACTAAGGTCACTAAATCATATTCATTGTCTAGGGGGTACAGTCTATAGTGGGGATCAAACATATGGGGAAGGTAGCTAGGTCTGAATCTTTGAAAGCACCTCCTCTCACTAATGTATGGGTACTAACAAAACCTTGAATATACAATATTCTCACTATTCTTAGTTAAGCTCTGGAGGGGTCTCTCCTCGACTCTCCTTTACATGACCTTGTGTTTATATCCCGTGTTAGAGGAGGCTCTCGAATATACTTATTAGATGCTTAGATTTAGACTCTCCCTAGATCACACTCCTACATTATTTTTTTGGCCTTGGAGAAATTTACTCTCCACCCTAAACCAATTCCCTAGCCTAAACTCATTCATGTACCCTATAAAAGTGAATATGTCTAATAAAGTTTTAGTTAATTTTTCATTTTAGGGGTTTTTTTTACTCGAGCAAAGGCATGGATGAAACTTGAATGGTTTTTATGAAAAAATCTAAAAGCAAAGCACTTAAGAACACAATTCAATAAGCAACTTATTCAAATGAAAAAGGTGCACAACAATGCTTAAAAAAAACTCTTTACTTTCCAGCATTGAAAACAAAATGTGTTTTGGATTTAAGATTTAAAACACTTTGTAATGTAACCTAGAATATTCTTTTGAAGGATAAATGAAAAATATAAATGAAAAAATTTGCAAAAAAAGGTTCTTTTCTTTGAAAAAGGATACCCCTACCAAAGAAAAATATGATGCACAACAACTTGAATGTTAGTTAACTAGCAATATTCTTCCAATAATCAAGGGCAAGGGTTCAAGAAAAGAAGAAGCTTGGAAAACAAGTATGTTTTTTATATTTTCATCTAAAAGAAATGAAATGAAAAAAAAAACAATTTTCTTTTTCTTTTGTAATCAAAGAGAAGCAGGCATAGAGAAAGAAAGAAATTTTCCAAGAGAAAATAAAAAATCAACAAGACTGGACATGTAACCCAGACAATCCTGACTAACCTCTCAATCAAACCAAAAACCTTGTAAACAAGAAATGACTTCAACAAAAGAAGGATATTTTTTTTATGTGATTAACAATTTTTTAAAGACTTTAGAAAGCACAAACCAACAATAAAGACAACCAGGAGGCTCGGCTAAAACTGAAGAACCAACCAAACCTTCCAGACTGTGAGAGAGATTTTCAAAAAACCTAAATTTTACATTGGTCTCCGACTTTGTATACTAAGGCTCACGGATATCCATGGGTCATACAAAGGAAAAAATGGATGTCCATGGGATATAAAAGGGAAATTTGTGAATGGGATAGAAATTTTTGAAAAATTGAAAAGCCACTCTAGAAGGAGGGCTTCTAGAAACTTTAGCAAAAGTTTCTAAGAGGCTAAATCTTTACAAGAAATATGGAAAACACATAAAATCACAAAAATAAATAGAAAAAAAGAAACCCTAATAAATGACCCAAACTAGTAGATTCCTTAGTATGGTTTTCAATTCTGATTGAGGTATTTTTCCCCTGTGACCTTGGGTTAAGTCACAACCGAATAAGACCAAATTTAGAAGACAAAACCTATCCTCATCTATATCAATTCATACAAGAAATAAATACTTTTATAAAGGGAGAGAGAGAAAGGAAGAATGAGAGGTCTCACACCTTAAATCCTTTGTTCGATGTCGATCCCCTTTCTCACTTCTTTAATCACTCATGACCTTTGTCAGAACTATCCTGTAGTAGGAAACCAAGAATACATTGAAACAAGGTAGTTATACATTCAAATAGAATATACCATGCGCATATATTCAAATAAATATCAAATACATTAACATATGCCATCATAATGAACCAATAAACAAATAATATTATGGAAACTATACACACAATAACTATAAGTGTAATTTCCATAATGTTTTAGTCTCTCCCCATGAAACATTTGGCCATCCGATAGATTGTTGGACATATTGTCATTGATGTTAATAGTCGATGAACTACCAGAGATGAACTAATAGTGATGATCTGTTATTAATGATGAACTACCAGAGATGAGATTGTCATTGATGTCAAAAATATATCAGTCAACAAAATATGTCAAACAGTATGTAGATATCGAAAGAGTAAGATCAGGAGGAGGAGTGAACAATATGAATATCAAAGCTCAGAAGGAAAAGTGTATTGCACAATATATCAGAAGAAGCAAACAATATGAAGAAATTTGTGAATATTGTTGTTGGAGTTACTTCACACACACACACCTAGGATTTATTTTTCCTAAGGTTATTCCTTGTTTATTAGTCATAATTAGTCATTATCCAGTCTCCTATATTTTAGGGGAGAATATTCCACCTAGAGAATATTCTCTTTCAGTTGAAACTTCAATTTGACTAGTTGAGTTGAGTTTAGATGTTGCATTGGGATCATCATCATGCAACATTGGGATCATCACCATGATAATTCGACCTTTCCTTGGGATCATCACCAAAGTGGTGCATTAGCCTTGATTCCTTAAGTTAACTCCTCACCACTCTCTGTTCAATCAGTTAACTGAAGACTAGTTGACTAGTTAACTCAACTAGGTGGCAGTTCACTCTCGTAACTGCCTAAGAGACTAGAATAGGTGGCAGTTCACTCCTGTAACTATTGGTGTGTGTCTATATCACTCTATACCACCACTATGGTGAATTGGTTATCCTCAACTTGAACTCATTGAGTTATACAGAGTATATCATGTGTAAATTATTCATTATTCACAATGGTTAATGAGAATTCTTTCATTCTTTCTCTCTTTCTTCTTTCTCCAATTCTCTCTGGAAATGTGTGTAATATGGTTTAGCTAGATCTATTCTATGTAGGTTCAACACATTTACAATTTTTTATCACGATAGGATTAAAAATCCTATGATAAAATATCAGGAGGGTTACCAAACATAGAGATCAAAGATCAGAAGGAAAAATGCAAGCTCAGGGTGAGAAGCTTTAGTAGTCGTCTGATCAAGAGTGAGAAGCCTCAGTAGTCATCCGATCAAGGTTGATCATGTTGATCATCTAAATATAATATACATCGGTCATATGAGTGACCGTGGGCTTGAGGATTGTTGGAGGATCATGATTGTCGATCTGCAAGCCATATCAATGACAGGGATGAATTGCGGGGAGCAAAAGAAGAATTAAACTACTCACTAGTTACAATCCCGCAATATGTCTAGATCGTTAGATCTAATATCTTCAAAGATATATGACTGCGGTTGATCCAACAAAAAATGAGATTAAGTCAGATTAAGTCTTGACCGTCAGATGCGCAATCGCCATATCAACGACAGGGATGAATTGCAGAGATCAAAATGAGAATTAAATATCAAGCTAGTTCCAATCCCACAATTAGTTAGGATCATTCGATCCTATAGCCTTGAAAATCAACGATTGTGGTTGACTCACCAACATTGCGCAACTTCAAATTTTGGAGTTTGGGTGACAAGTTAAATCACCTGCAAGTTGTGGTTCCGCAATCATCCTTTATCATGGCTATGATTCGAGAATATTCACAACCATTGGATCAATTTTTGAGTAGAAGGATAGGATAAGAGGGGAAAAATGATTGAGAATTTGATTTACCAAATACCCACCAGCCGTTGGATCAAATCCGAATTCATTTCAACCGTCGGATCATTTTCGAGTGGAAGGATATGATAAGTGAGGTAAGATTTGAGATCTCATTCATGCGAACTTTCGTCAGCCATTGGATCATTCTAAGTGGATGGATAGGATAAGATAGAAGAGATGCATCACTGACAGATCGAACCATTGATCTAATTTCATGATCGAAGACCAACATTTAGATCAGAACTAAATTTGCGAGCAGGTTACACTCCAAAAAATTTGAGATGTGAAATACCGAAAGCCCAGAAATCCAAAATGAATAAGGACCATCATATTTGTAGGATATACGAGGACCATTGGATCATGGTTGTTGGTCAGCAGACCACGTCAGCAAAAGGACATATGGTATACCTCGTCAGCAGACTATGTCAGCAAACTACATCAGCAGATTATGTCAGCAGACAACATCAACAAAATACATGTGGCAGACCATGTCAGCAGACGACGTCAACAAACACACATGGAATAATTGAATGATGACATGTGTCAAGAGGAAATTGGCCCGTGCCATGTCAACAAGTGACGTAACTTGCTTACATCACTCCGGGAGAATTGCTTCAGGATTTTTATCACGAATGAATGTCAAAAGTCCCGAAGTCCTGAAGGACAAAGGTTCGAAGTCACTCTCAGTCATCGATCTAAGATACCCTTCAGATATTATCCTGACCATTAGATCAAGGAGATGAACATGTGTCACATCGGGAGATATATGTCGATGCCAACAAGAAACTGTGGTAGAACACGTCAGCAGTCTACGTCAGCAAGGACACATGGCACAGTCAGAGAACAACAAGTGTCAAGTTGAATAATCATTTCAAGTACGTGAAAATTGTGAATATAAGTGACACGTGGAAGCTTGTCGACTCGTGACATGTCATCAAGTGACACAAGTAAGTTACGTCACTCTGAGAGTTTTGATTCAGGATTTTTACCACTAGCACTCACCGAAAGTCCCGAAGTCCCAAATGCCGATGACCGGAAGTGGACACGAGACATCCAATCTAAAGATCACTTTGGGAACATTCTCGACCGTTGATCTACTTCAGTGGAAGGATAATGTAAGTGGAAATGTTAACCGACAGCAAGCGGTCTCCACCACTTTATGACCGACTTAGCAGGTGATCACTCCGGAAGAAAGAAAGGGTTGAGATTTGAAATCTCTGAACCCCAGAGATGCGAAAGGATCTCGACCATTGATAAATAAAGGGACACACATCAGCAGATTGTCATCTCCAGAAGAATGATGTATGGAGGAAAGAATAGGTTGAGACTCGAAATATCTGAAGTCTGAATACCCGAAGAAGATATCGATCGTCGATCTGATGTTCAGTTGTACTCTCAATTGTTGATCAAAATATAGTGGAAGGATAACGTAAGAATAATAGATGAAGTCACGGAGTACAAGGTGGCCATACATCTCATTGCTTGATTAAGTCCTGGCAGTTGGATTAAGCAATGAAGGATAGATGTAAGGATGAAATATAACCACTGATCCGGTTCCGATATATAATGTGAATCGTCCGATCTATTCGGTGATATCATATTTGGGAGATTTGAAAGGTTGTAAGTCACGAAGACCCAAAGGGAGAAGACCCAAAGTCTCGACAATTATCCATCTCATCGGGAGATTGAATCATCACAGTTGAATATATAAATGTTCAAGATCTTGTCTCACCTAGTGTTTGGTCAATGCCACTAGTCATATGGTAAAGAGATTTGAAAGGAATGAATGTAATGTGTCACTTAAATCGTTAAGCATGTGGTTCTATGCCATTGATCATATCAACATGGTTTTAAGGAAGCACATATATATGTTATCACAGAGATGAAGGAAATCAATCCATGACTATGATCGAATTGTGAAAGGAAAGGGGATGCCAGGTGTAATGTTAAATACCTAGATTGATGATCTCTGGTGGTCCCAAAAGTTATTGTAAATGAACAAGTTAGTTATAACTTGTTACACAAGTTGGCTCAATAACTTAAACAAGTTTTGAGCATAAACAAATATAAATACAACCATGATGGTTCACTTGAAAAGGTGCGGCGTTGATGAAGAGTGGATTGTGAAGTGAAGAGGCAGGTATGGACCCGAGGTCCATGCAAATATAAGAGAGATGTAAAAGTGAAGAAAGGGAGAATGCATCAGAGGAAAGATAAACCAAAGAAGGCACAAATTTTAGAGATAAGATGAAAATAAGTGATGAGAGTTTATGGTATACCTCTAATAATGAGATAGAGTTGATTCTATAATGGATCATTGATACTAGAGTCGGTTTCTCTAGTTGGATAGACTGCATTCTATCAACAAGCTAGGTCTTGGGGCAAGATGGGTCTTACTTGAGAGTTGGTGCTCTCCGAGGAGTTGGTGCTCCTTACTTCAGTTGGTGCTGATAAAGAATAGTTGTTGCTGGGAAAAATCATAATACTATATTCATATCAATTATACGAAATCTAATACAAACATCTGGTGTCTCTTGTGTCCATTGTGTTATGATATAATTGTTATTAATTTGTTAAATTACTTTTTAACTCCTAACTTGCAAGAAGAGGAAAAGTTATAAAAGTCCACACACTAATTCACCCCCCTTGTTGTGGGTGGGAAATCCCTCCTACGGACTAGCACTAAGGGTTTTATCATGCATGCATAAATGACCTAAAGATTCTTACTTTTTACCATCATCCCATGCCTAGACCCCATTACTCATATGTAAATACAAGGCTCAAGATATTAAGTTGATGTACCTTATTTTTCATGTTTGATGTCGATCCCTTTTCGCGCTTGGTCGTTCTTTGACTGCAACTCTCCTCCCAATGTTGACCTGCATTCACTAAAGAAAAACAAAGAAATCCACATGCATTTGATCTATGAACTAACGGGTTAGAGATTTAATCAATCATACAATCAATATTCCAATAATGACAATCTCATATGGCGGGATGGGAAAAGCAATTATTTTATTAACTTCAAAATGATACCTTACAATGATAAAGTCGGCTACTGCTCCTTGATCCTGGTCCTGGGCTCTTCTTCCAATATCTTCCAACTGCTTTTCTCCAGGGATGATTTTAGGGGCTAAATTTAGTTGATGGGCTAATTTTCCATGGTTTTTCCAAAAATGAGATTCTCTATTTTAAAAATTATTCACCCAAATTCTATAGGATAAAATTATTTTACCTTAAAAATCGCCAAAAGTTTATAAAAAATATATAAAATACTTAGAAATTTGAATATTTTTACAAAAATATCGCCGAACATTTATAGTTGACATATGAAGGATTAGTAATATTCGCCAAGGTTTCTACCTTTTAAAATAAATTTCCATCCTTAAAATCATCCCTGCTTTTCTCTATACTTCTCTTTTCACAAGGATGGCTAAAGGTTGGGACAAAGGGAATGCTCAATTGGGTATAGTTTCTCTACTATGATTCTCCTCCTTTGAAATGAGACCCCTAACCCTTTTTTTATAGGCTAGAAGAAGCTAGGTATTTGGTAGAGTGACCGGCCATGCATGGCTGAAAGGTTTGGTTAACTTACCCAAAGCTGTGTGTTCCGTCAGCAACTTTCATTTTTCCGTGATTTTGTAGGTACACGCGGGTTGTCTTGGGTCAGCTAGTGTGTACATGCATGCAGTAATGGAGCAGGGCACGTAGGTCTTTATAAAAGGGGTTTTT
This sequence comes from Picea sitchensis, assembly GCA_010110895.2. Lineage (NCBI taxonomy): Eukaryota > Viridiplantae > Streptophyta > Pinopsida > Pinales > Pinaceae > Picea > Picea sitchensis. The sequence goes on from SNQJ01S0012668.1 coordinate 367,069, forward strand.
AAGAAGAGGTGTTCAACAATGTTTTGGCAAAGAAGGAACCTGAGATGGCCTAATGACAGGTAAGCATGTCTGGTGCAAATTAGGGTTATAATAGATGCTCCCTAATGTGTGAAGTCAGAAGAGCATATGATGGCTGAAATACATTATCAATCTTTATCAATGTACCAAACCAGTGAGCCCAAGGACTAGAATTTAGGAGGTGCCATCTGCAAAATAACAATTGTCTCACTGAGGAGGGCATACCCATGCTCGGAATGAAATAAAATCATGGCTACCAATCAAATACACTATAGATCCATGTCAAATAACTATATAAAGTGTAGCCACGAGAAATACATAGTGGATCTACATTTCAAAATCAAAAGATATACATGTATAGTATCCATCTTCTAGAAGTTGATAAGGCCTGATGGCTGGAGATGATGTCTTCAGAGCTCGAGAAACAACTTCAAAATATTCAAAACTCGAGTAGGAGTGTAATATGAGTGTACGACATCACTACCCAGAGGTCTTCGACGGCTCATCGATCATGGACTAGAGGATATTGATGAATAGACTAAAGGCTTCATTGATCTTGAACAAAGACTTGATTGGAATTTTGGGATGGCCAGGCATGATGGCAAGGGAAAAAATACAGAGGGGTCGAGTCAGGCTTGGTAAAACTTCCCTTGAACAATAGCATGACAACTGATGAGACTCAGGCAACATATCATTTGACATAAGTTCACGATGCAGGAGGCAACGCAAACTCTCCATATGTTTGGAAGGATAACCAAACAGAGGAGGACACAGCTCTATGTAGCGAGAAAAGCTTCCTAAGGTCATATTAAATCCCAAAGTTTGATGAACAAACAGACATATGTGCTTTATCCAAGGGAAACTCATTATGTTGCTAATACAAAGAAACTACTTTTCCCTTCCTCTTTTTGGGGTATATTTGATATTTTTTTGTATTTTTTAATAATTTTGGAAAAAGAATAAAAGAATGTTACGTTACAAAGGAGGAATGAGTGTTGCAAACATACAAGTTCGAGGCGCAAGGACAATACTGATGTTCAAAGAAAAGACACTCAGGAAAAATCCCTCTTGGGACCAAAGGTGTCAAGATGTAGAGGCAAAGTGCTACAGGGCTTGCATATAAGGCATGCTTCAGATGGTTCAGTTGAGAGCAACATGGAGCCGACATTAGACCAAAGACACAGGTATGCAAATGCGGTTAACAAAACACACAATGGTAACGTCCTTCGATGTAAGTTTAAGAAGCCCAGAGAAGGTAAGCTCGTTGGTTTTTCATATTTAGAGAGTCTGAAAAAACATAAAAGGAGACTCTGATGGGGTACCCTTTTCGAAAGTAGTCTAGTCGGTTCGAAAAGGGGTAAACTAGCACTGAAAAGACATCTATTCAAAACCATTTTAACGAGTGTGATAAAGACAGATCACTCGGCCATTTTTTCATTTTTAAGGAGTCTAAAAAAATCTTAACTATGGACTCTATCAGAAATGTTCTTCTGGACCATTTTAATGAGTGTGAAAGAATAAGGTCACTTGACAATCTTTTCAATTTTAGGGAGTCTGAAAAGAGATTAACTATGGACTCCTTGGCGGTTCCGTTTTCGTACATTTAGTCCCTCAGGCTCGAAAAAGGGTTAAAATGATACCTGAGGGTACTCTTCTAGAGAACTGGAGTTCCTTAGAGTATACCTTTGTTCGTACAGTTGACCGTCCAAACCAAAAAAGGGTAAACTACCACTAGACAGACGTGAAAATTTCAGTTTAACGAGCGTGAAAGGTCACAAGATTGATCAACAATCTTTTCATGTTTAGAGGGTCTGAAAAGGGCTTAAAAGAAGACCTGTTATGTTTTTTGGGAGTCTCGAGGGTGAGGTCAAGAGTGAAAAGGAATCATGCAAATGAGGCTCAAACTCGTAATCAGGGAAAAACTATGGAGTAATCCCGAGCCTATAGTCGTTAGTGACAGCATGGACACCGTCATGTAACCAGGATCTACCTAGGGCATCCATGTTATGGTAGGCTCTACCACCAAATTACAACACTTCTAAAGTAGTAATGAGGGTTCTGTATCGCAACTCAGTGGGATCGATCCTATGGCAAAGCAGAAAAGACAACGAGATGCAGAAAGTGGGGGTGGAATCCCTGACTTAAATGAAACACATTGGGAAAAAATGAATTTTTACCAAAGGACCGTCCAAATGCCCAAATCTCAAAAAATTTCGAAATACCCAAAGGAATACCTCTCTTGATGATCTAAAGAAAACTCTTGAACCATATTAAATGATTTTCAGTTTAGAAAAAATGACAAAAGGGTCTGAAAATTGACAAAAAGGGGCCAAAAAACTTTATAAATAGAAATTGGTAGCTCATTATTACCATTGTTAATTCAGAAATTGACTAAAATCCAAAACTTCCCCTTTGTGAAAATATGTGATTCTGGGAGCTTCGGTGGACGAAACAACCATCTGCTTGGACCAAGTGAGTATAAACTCTCTCCTCTTGCAATTTAAATCTTTATTTATGCTTTCAGTTTCAGGTTTTGGGGGGGCGTCAACCCTCAAAAGGTCGGCCCTAGGTCCACTGGGGTTGTCTTATGACAGGCCACGTGTACACTCAGGAAGAGAAAAAATTGCATGCATGTACACACGACTGTCATCATTACAGCCCGCGTGGACCCTTTATTTAATGAATTTTTTTTAAAAGAGTAAGGGTTAACCCTCCTGAACTTGGTTTTTTGCAGGATGTATGTTCACTGGAGGGAAAGAGAGCATGAGGAGATTAGTGTGTTGGTTGGGGAAGACCCCAATGTTGTTGTTGCTTTAATGGAATGTGGGTTTCTAAAATTCTTCCTATGTCCTTTTATGTGAGCACAATCTAGGCTACTAAATGCCTTGGTTGATTATTGGCATCCCGATGCAGAGGCCTTTATGTTAGAGGGGCAGTCACTGGTGCCTACTACAGAGGATATATACTTTTTGACTGGCCTCTCCAGGAGAGGGGAACCAATCAATTTCTGAACATTTCCTTCAGGGCCTCATAACATATCGAAATTGATAGGACTTTATTGTGAGGCTGGTATAGATCGATCGAGCTCTCAGGTGCCAATAAGTAAGATCACTGATTTATCACTGCAGGTGATTGTGTTTCTTATTGGGCGGATGACTGGTTTTGTGGCTCTATATCAGGTGTCCCGTGCATAGATGAACTATGAAGTCCAGTGCTTAAATGAATAGATATTTGACTGGAGAACTACACTGCTAGATTGTATAAAGAGGCAACTGACAAATTTTCAGTTGTGGATGCAGAGGAACTTTGGGTTCAGGATGATTATATGCTCTTTATTCTTTGAAAGAGTTCCTAGTTTCAGTCCTTGAGTGGTGGTACAAGGACACCATGCCTCTCTTCCTGCGGTTTGAAGATCGGCAATGTTACTACCATGATAGGGTGGTGGAAGGACCAATGAGTCCTTTGATGATGAATTTGTTTCTTGGTTGTCGGGACAGATCCTAGTCATAGAGGATTACCCTTATGCTGAGATTGATTTCTTGAGAGATCCTAAGATACCAATACCTCCTGGCGAGGAGCGAGGAGAGATGGGTAAGTTTGCATCGTTTTTTTTTTTTTGTGAAACATGTGTAATTTTTATGTTGTTTTTTATATATATCATTTTTTTTATACTAGAGTATTTGACAGATATGTGTCTATTATGTGCAGATGTGGGACCAGTGTGCCCTGCAGATTATGCGAGGAACAAGTGTTTTCCTCGGCTAGGGGCCACACCTGTCGCCATAGGGGGACCAACAACAGTAGAAGAGCTTCTAGCCGGTGAGGCTTAGAGGGTTTTGAGACGCGTTGAGTGAAACTTTAGCTTGCTCACCCACATAGTCCCTATGGTAGATATTGAAGATCTACTACCATCTATGTAGCCTCATGTAGTGGGGGCACCATAGACATGGGTCTGACTATATCGACGTTTGGAAAATGTTGTTGATCATTACAACAAGGCCCACAGGCCCTGACCTTAGTTAGTCTAGAATTTTCACGTGCTGAGAGCACTACTTGTATATATGTTTTGAGGGCATAAGCCCCATGAATCGTTACTAGTCATATTTTTGAGGCGCTTGCATCCACCTATGTACTTTGATGATTATGATATTATATATGGATTTTTATGTCTTTTTGTGTCTTATGGATCATATTTACCTTTAAAAGTGTATTTACATGTTTATGTGTATGTCGTTTTATATGTGTGCGAGATGCCAATCTAAAATTTGATTAGCTAGAGTATCTGTAACTTGGTTTAATCTCCTAGGAACATGAAAATATGTAATATAATCAAATCTTCGTTCTAAGAGACGTACCCTAAGGAATCGTCAGTGTAAAGTGGTATCATGAACACAATAGACTCTCTTTAACTAAGACAGAACCAACTGAGCATCTAAATAGACCCGGAGATGAGAGATACCAAATGACAGGGTGTCATGAAGAAAATTAATAATTTCACTATACTTGGCAACATTGTTTGTGGCGTCACCTAAGCATATACCTCCGAAAGATAATAACTGGCCTCGAGGTGTAAAAATTACCCAAGCTGCGGAGGAAAGCCTCCGACTGTGCCAGATAGCATTGTCTGTGTACCCAATGAACACCTCTGATTCACTTGACATCTTCCACAGTGACAAAAGATAACATATAAAATGACACGTCCATAATACTAAAAGAAACTAGAAAGTAATAGTACAAAGACTATACATATGTTACAAAAGTTACCCAAGGTGACCTAACTATGAGTAATACTTCTTGAGGTAGAGCCCATTTCTAGGCTCCGCCAAAGCATTTCCCTCAAAGTCAACCAGATGATAAACACCCTTTTTTAGAACCTCTTTTATGATGAAAGGTCCAAACCACATGGGTTTGAATTTTCCTGCCCCCAGGGGGTCCTTATCTTGGTCATAGACCACGACAAGGTCTCCTTTAGAGAAAATCCAAGAATGAACGGACCGATCATACTGACACTTGAATTTATGTTTGTGAGCCTCGTTGGCCAGGGATACATCACGACGTTGATCATTGAGCTACTCAAGGTATAATAACCATTCTTCAAGTGAAGAAGTGTCTAGAAATAACTATAGTGCCAACTTTAGGGAAGGGATCTAACATTCGATAGGCAAGACTACTTCCAACCTATAAATGAGTTGAAAAGGTGAGAAACCGGTTGCAGTCTTAATAGATGTTCGGTAAGCCCATAATGCTGAGTATAACATCAAATTCCAATTTGACTTGGATGAGTTGATTGTTCGTTGTAGGATGGTCTTAAGAGATTTATTTACAACTTCCACCTAACCATTTTCTTGGGGATAGTAGGGTGACAAATGTTCTTGCCACAATCCAAGCTTTGATTTTAATTTGGTCATCATCCGGTTCAGAAAGTGACTGCCATGGTCAGTGACAATCTCTCTCGAGACACCAAACCTTGCTATTATCTGGTTGAATAAAAAGAGAGTCGTAGTCTCTCCATCATCTTTAAACATTGGCATAGCTTCGACCCACTTCGTGAAGTAGTCTACGACTACAATGATATAATGGTTCCCCCTTGTTGAAGGAAGGTTGCATGTAGTGTAATAAATCCCCCACTTGGTGAAGGGACCAACTATGATGATAGGAAACATGGGAGCAGGATGTGCCCTCATCTTCCAAGAGAAGATCTGATACGGGTGACACTTCTTGACCGATTCGATACAATCTTTGATTAGTGTCGGCCAGAAGTAACCTACTCATAAAATATTTTGGGTTGTTGCCAACCCACACAAATGACAGCCACATGCTATGGTATGGAAATCATTAAGCATGATAACTGCTTCTTTGTGAGCGAGACATCGACACAGGATGCAATCTACACCTCTTCAATACAACATATCATCGAGTATGAGATAATTCTTGGCCTGATGGTGTATATGGTGATGCTCATCACGAGAAGCAGAGGTGGGGCACTTCAAAGTCTGTATATATATAAGTATATCTTTGTATCAGGGATTCGAAGATGCGATCAAAAACATATCTCCTCTGATAGGCGACTCTTCGAGCATAACATCACTTGACTCAACTGAAAGTTCCAAAATAAGTTCTACGAAGACCAGTGACTTTTTGGATTTCGCTGAAACGAAATCTAAGTCAAATTCCTGGAGGACAACTATCCATGTACTAATATTTCCACCTATTACCCGTCATGTCAACACATATTGAAACAGATTCACAACGACAATGACGGTGGTCTTGCGAAATAGAACATAATGATAAAACCGTTGAACAACCTGGACTTCTACCAACGTAAGTTTCTCGATATGAGAATAATTAATTTCCGATCCGACTAGGACTTCGGTCAGGTAATAGATCACATATTCTGAGAGAAAATCATCTTCCTGAACTAATACCATGCCGATGGTAGACTCTACAGTAGCCAGGTATAATAAGAAATCTTTGTTATAGTTGGGTGGCCGAAGGAGAGGGGCAGTTGTGAGGGCATGTTTCAATGCATCGAAGGAGCGTTGAGCGGCATCATCCCAATGAAAAGGAACATATTTCTTTAGTAAGCGCATAAATCCCTTTGTGATCTCGGCATAGTTCACGATGAAATGTCTTAAAAAATTCGCCTTGCCCTATAGACTCTAAAGTTGAAGGATTGTGCGTGGGGGAGGCAACTGAACTATTGCATCAACCTTGAGAGGATTGACCATGATCCCTTTGTTGACACTATGAAACCTAACAAACATCCTGATGTTACGCAAAAGCTTCACTGGTTTGGATTCAAGTGAATCTGAAAGTAGTGACATCGCTCAAAGATAAGTCAGAGGTGTGTGGGATGATACGTTCTCTTGCGAGATCAAGATGCTAAATCATCTAAATAGGCCTCGACTATATGATTGAGATCATGGAAAGAAAAATACATGGCCCGTTGAAAGGTCACTCCAACATTTTTTAGACCAAAGAGAATATTATGATATGCGATTGTACCCCGTGGACAAATGAATGTCGTTTTGTGTTGGTTTTCAGGTTTGATTTGTATTTCATTATATCCCAAAAAATTGTCCATGAAAGAAAAGGCCTCGCAACCTACACATTCATCAATTATCTCGTCGATGAATGGTGTGGGAAAGTTATCTTTTGGACAAGCCTTGTTCAAATCACGGAATTCCGTACATACACAAATCGTGCCCTATTTCTTATTGACTAGAACAAGATTTGACACCCATTGGGTCAAATGGATAGGATAGATAAAACTGGCTTTTAGTAGTTTCTCAACTTCAACCTTAATGGTTTCTTCTTTCCTGGGATTAACTGGACGAAGCTTCTGCTGAACAGGCTTGGCATCTAGATAAGTTGTGATTTCATGTTCGAATATTTTTGGATCGATTCCTGGAATTTCCTCATAAGACCAGGAAAAAACGTCGTAGAATTCTTTAAATAGACCTGTCTAGATTTGAATCTCTCCGGGGGAACAATCAGCTCCAACGAAAACATTCTCCACCATGCTAGGGGTTCTAGAGATATTAATCGGTATGGTTTCAGCGATAGTTTCCATATTACCCTTGGCATAAACCTCATGTGTAGCTAAGGGATTAATAGGACAAGACCTATCTCTAGTCATAGTCAAGGTGAATTCTCTGGCTTCAATTCTACTTAACTCTGGGTGGAAGTATGATTTATGATGGATATCATCCCAAGGTTCATCTGGACTAGTCATTGCTTCAATTATTGCTTCATCGGAAGGAAAGACTAAGTCTAACGAATCGGTGTCAACGAGAGAGCCTTGAACCCAAATAGGCTCTAGAAGTGGATCTAACTCTTGTGCAGGAGTTGGATCTATGTTGTCCGAAGCTTGTTGGACTAAAGAGTATGCTACTTTGGCTGCGGACAAAGCCATGGACATGTTAGTGTACCCTGTCCCTTCCATCATGGTTGATGGAGAAGGAAGTATCCACGGATCGTTGAAGTAAGTCGTGAAAAACGACAAAACTTGTAAAATCTCAACCTTATGGTTGTCGGATTAGGATATGAACTTGACATCCCCTTGAGGTGGTGGGTAATCCAAGGTACCCATCAAAGATGGGCACAAACTAACCCCTACATTAACTACGCCTGGTTGGGGATTATCAATCATCAGGACCGCAGATACCCCCAATGAAGGATCGGGTCTGGAGAAAGACAATTGATCAATGGTCACAATCCGATCCTTGTGTGGAAACAACAAGACCCAGAAAACTGTAGCAACCACTGCTTGCATGGCATAATTCCAACTCCATCCTAACAAAAGATTGTAGTCAAGGGATGTGTCGACTACTTCTACCTTAACACACACGGTCTTCCCTCCTAACTACACAGGGAAAGAGGGAATGATACCATGTGGTCGAAATGAATGACCGTTGAAAGAAGTGAGAAGAGTAGGTGACAGAGACAAAACGGGTTGGCCAATGGCCTTCCAACATGCCAACGACATAACTCATCTTGAGGTGCCCTCATCAACCACCGTATGGAAAATGTTCTGACTAAAAGTTTTTGTGGGGTGAGCCACTACTATTTGAAATGCTACGTGGTAAGGTAGATGAGGTTTTAAATCGATTGTATCCAACATGATTGTACCCGGATTACAAGTCTCGGTAGATCCTAAATTGGCTAACAAAGATTTCCTCTGGGAAGGGTAGCTTTGGAGGACCTCCAAAGCAGACATCGCACAAGGGGTTTGAGACAAATCCTCCACCATAGAATAGTTTTGGGTGGCCCTTGCATTTGAGTTGTGAGAAGCTTTCTTGAATGCTCCTTTTGGGATGCATGTCATTGTTTCTCCCAAATTCTTCTCAATCTAGAGAGGAAGAGATGGGAGTTCGTCTTCTTTTACCTTCTCATAAGTGATTGGTTTACTGTATTCATGTTCTCTAGTCAATATAAAAGCATCACCCTTCATCATATACACATTCACAGATGTGGGATTGTTCGAAGACGAAGAGGGTCCTTGATTGTCCCCTTCCATGCTTGTAGAGGCTTGGGTTAGGTTTTTCCCATGTTGAAATGGATTGGTTAACACGGTAGGTTATTGTTGTGTCACAAACGTTTGGGCCTCTGCAAGATGAGGACATTGGTGGATTGGGTGGTCTTCCGCGCACAGGTTGCACGGATACCTCACCTTCAGTTTCTCAGTGTTTCCCCCACCAGCATTATTAGTGGGTTTCTTATCTCCCTTACCCTTCTTTCCTTGTTTTTTCTTTCCTTCGGGCTACTGGGTGGCCTTTGGATTTGTCAATTGCATGCTATGTACATCTGACGTTTGCGTAGGGGGAGCATCCAGAACACTTGTTTGGTTGGCCGTTGTGTGTTGTATGGAAAATTGTTGCAATTGTTTTGTAAGTTGTTCAACGAGATTTGTTTTTGATGAACCCACGATACCATTTTCATGTGGTCCAACCCTCTTTCTGTTTTTGTCAAGTATTAAGCATGGTGCATCTAGCAAGATATTGTATAATAAACCAGACTGGGAGTAGATTAGCTCAAGTTGTTGAGCTCTCATGATGGCATCTTCTTTGGAAAACATTCCCGACATTGCGACATATTTGGATAACTGTGGGACCAAAGAATTAAGGAACCACTCAAGAAGGAATGCTGGTGGTACTGGCACCTTAATTAAACTCTTCCAGCATCTCCATTCTCGGATGTGATCGGATATATGGTCTGCTTTTGTCTCTGCGAAATTGGCCAACAATTTTGTGCCAGCGTCATATCACATAGGTAATTGGTAATGGTTGAGGAAAGCCATTGCCAATTCTCCAAAGGAAGAGTATCTTGAGCGGTTGAGCTCAATGTACCATTTTGCGGCACTCCTAATGAGATTACGTTGAAACAATCACAACTGTACGAAGTCATCCTCTAACGAATTAGACAAGCACCAAAGGTCAAAAGTAGTCACATGATCTCCTGGATCTTCATTAGGCTTGGCCTCGAACTTTGGTATGTCTGAAGGCAACTTCGTTGGAATAGGGGGCCAACGTGGATCATGACAAATCGGGTCATTCAACAACCTTGTCAAGTCTAGCAAATGCAAGGTTTCTAGGAAAGGTAGTTTGGGCTGTTGGTGATAACCATGGAAAAAGGGACCTAGAGTTTGACTGGCACCAGGTTGCCAGGAAAATTTCGGTTGTTGGCCTGGGTTCTTGTAAAAACCATTGCCATGACCAGCGTATGGATTTTGCATGTGAGGAGACATCATCGACTAATTCCCAAAATAGGACGTAGATGGTGGGGCATGCATTACATTCGAAGGACTTTGGGAAGGGTTGCCCCATGTCGATCCCATGGGCATAGGCATAGTACCTTGTCTGGGGTTCCATTGGTTGTGAAAAGAATTGCCCCAGATTAAAATTATTGACGAGGGAATTGATCCCTGCCAAGAATTCCAAGGTCTTGATGCGGAAGAAGTTCCTGGGTTTTCCCCCTGTGCAGGAATAGTACCCTGCATAGGAATAGGTTGTCCATAACTGGGGTTGACCCCAGTCGGGAAAGCAACTGACAAGAAAGTGTTGTTACCAAATGCACTGAATAAATAAAATGGTGTCAAACCAACCGACATATTATGAGAAGTTGGTCCTTGACTCCCTGCTCCAAAAAAACTATGGTGTGTGGGTGGCCCAATGGATTGTTGGTGGGTTCCATTGAGCGAAGGGGACAAAGGACATATATGACCTCCCCTATAAAGGAAAGTGTTAAAAGGAGATGAAGTGCCCCCCAGGTGTCCTTGTAGAGGAGCGTCAGAGCTCCCTGCCCCCAGACCTAAAGCCTATAAAGTGGAGTAGGAAAGTACAGGACTTGTACCTGAGCTAGGCATCCTATATGAGAATGGAGGTCCTGTGGCACTCTGTGTGAAAAGGGTAGTGGCCATAGCCATAGACGGGATTGGACCACTGTTCAAGGTAGAGGCGGTCGATACCATGGTGGCTCGGACTGGTGATGGTGGGTTAGGAGGTGGAAAATCCCCTATGGTGACAACTGTAGTGGGAATTGAAGAATTCCTAGAAAAAGTGGCAGCATTTGGTTCCATTGCTATGTGTGACACTGTCTGGCACTTGTAAGGGTGAATCGATACGATGATGGGTGCCAAAAGATCAGTGGTTGGAGTTTCAGATGGACCAAGAGATTTCACTCCAAAGTCTAAAATGGTCATTTCCTCCGTATGTTGGTTGGGTACAATTTCTTGTGACCCGGTCGCTTAAAAAGACCCTTGTTGGTCTAGCTTTCGCCTTAGTGGTGGCATAGGTGGCTCTAGTGTAACCGGTGATAGGCCCAGAAGCGTTTGTGACCGGAGGAGATCATGATCCTCCACTATGTGAGAATATCAAAGACACACTAGGGCTTTCTATTCATTCAAAAAATAACACACACTAAAAAGGTCCCTCCAAGATAAAACAAGCAAACACTAAACTAGTTGGAAGAATAGTTACAACAACCAACACTAGAGAAACTTATCGGTGCAAGTGAAACTCGAACACGGAAGCACCCTCCAGGTATACTCTACAGATCATGGCCTAATGTCTATCCTAGGTACCATGGTATACCCCCACAATAACTTGTGTATGTCTCTAAAAAGATAGGCAACTAGGTTGCCAACGAGCGAACAGTCACCAAGAAGGTACAATCGAAAGTTCTGTAGACCAAAATGACTAGGGTATTGAGCCCGAAACCTATCAAGGGTATTGAAGGCAAGTGGTCCGAAATAAAACTGAGGACCTCGAATGGATTCGAGACCCATGAAGCTCCATGGAAAATGCAATCGACGGAATCCCAAGACAAGCCCTCTATGTGTGTTATCCACTACAATTGGTCCAGATTTGGAGGGGTTATCTCCTCTACCTTTCCACACACGACCTTGTGTTTAGCCCCTGTGTTAGAGGGGGGTCTCGGATAACTTTCACGATACTAGACTTTGACACTCCCTAACTCAGAATCCAATGTTTGATTTAATGGCCTTGAAGAGTTTCCTCTCCAACCTAATTCAAGGCCCTAACCCTAAACTAGTTGGTTGACCCTACAAACATAAAAAGTCTAATGAATATTATATTTAGCATTAATTTTTATGGCTTGTCTTAATTCAAAGGTTATTGTTGGTCACTTTAATTGCTTATTTAATTTAAACAATCAAGTGCTACATAAATTGTCAACCTAGGGAGGTCTGTTTATTTCAAAGGTAACCGCGCACTATATATGCTCAATTTCAAAAGCAACCTAGAGTTGTAGTAAAGGAAACTATATTAATCACACTTGCCTTGAATGAATTGAAGTTCTAGCTTGAATTACAGAAAAGCAATCTACCTATTGCAGAGCTCAAAGTTTAAAGGGATGATTAATTGAAGAATCTTGGATTACATTAAAATAACACAAGATACTGCAACAGAAAAGACCAACTATTCTGTAACCAGAGAACAAGACCCTATTCCCAAAGCAGGAATCTTCAGCACCTGTTTCCGATCATCACACTTCATGAACTTATTGCTTAACTGA
>SNQJ01S0012668.1:379630-407757 GCA_010110895.2 Picea sitchensis
TTATTTGAATGCTCACAAAGAAAAAAAGGAAAAATATCAACAAGTAAAAACCAAGAAAACTTTTGGCCTAAGTGCATATCACAAAGAGTCACTTTTAAAAATAACACACAAGAAAATTAAAACTAGACTCTCACACTTGTCTAAAAACCCTATAAAAAGAAAATTTTGTGGAAAACTTTTTAATGAAAAAGAAAGCTATTGTTGTGATCAAACCTAAGTTACTGGCCGTTATGACAGAGACCCAAAAACCTGAGAGGTATAACTCTTGTCAAAGGAAGGGATGACTGCCTCTTCTTAAACAAAAAAATTCTCCACAGGCATGCTTGCTAACAGTTCAACAGCAAGCGTTTGCACATGAGTTGTGTAAAGCCAGGGTGCGTGTACATGCGTGCTAGCCTTATACAGGCTGCGAGTATCTCTGAAACTCTTAAGACAAATGAAAGGCCAAGCAATCCATCCCAGGCAGAGACTACTGGTACTGAGAACCAGGATCTCTTGAAGACTCAGACACTTACTTTAACAGAAAAAAGGAAAACCATTCAAGTAAAACTTCATAGAACAAACCAATCTGAGGTGAAACCTAAGCTATAGATTGCAAACAGCCAAAACTAGAAAGAGTTCCAGAAAACCCTTGAGAAGGATTGTTCCTGATAGGGGAGAGGATGAATGCCTCTCTAAAATAAATTCTCTAGAATCATACACGCAACTGACACTTCCTCAGCTAGCGTGTACACGTGGGTTGTGAGAAGGTAGGGCACGGGTACACGCGTCCAGACCTTATACAGGCCGTGTGTACCTCTATGGTCTCGAAAAAAAATGCAGCAAAGAAAATAAATAGAGATAACTGGTATGGATGACCAAAATCTCTGTTAGCTCAAACTTTTGCAGAAACTTTAAAAACAGAAAATGAAACCAGTTCTTAAAAATACCCAAGAAAAAACCATTCCCAGAAACCCTAGAGATCCCTGGTACGGCTGCCAATTCTGTTGTGGTTTGGAAATCCCTCTTATGGACCAACACTAAGGTTTTTATCATGCATGCATAAATGACATAAATATTCTTACTTTGTACCATCATCCCATGCCTAGACCCCATTACTCATATCTAAATACAAGGCTCAAGAGATTAAGTTGACGTACCTTATTTTTCGTGTTTGATGTCGATCCCTTTTCGTACTTTGTCGTTCTTTGACTGCAACTCTCCTCCCAATGCTGCCTGCATTCACTAAAGACAAACAAAGAACTCCACATGCATTTGATCTATGAACTAATGGGTTAGAGATTTAATCAATCATACGATCAATATTCCAATAATGACAATCTCATATGGCGGGACGAGAAAAGCAATTCTTTTATTAACTTCACAATGATACCTTACAATGATAAATTTGGCTACTGCTCCTCGATCCTAGTCTTGGGCTCTTCTTCCACTGTCTTCCAACTGCTTTTCTCTATACTTCTCTTTGCACAAGGATGGATAAAGGTTGGGACAAAGGGAATTATCAATCGGGTATAGTTTCTCTACTATGATTCTCCTCCTTTCAAATGGGACCCCTAACCCTTCTTTTATAGGCTAGAAGAAGATAGGTATTTGGTCGAGTGATCGGTCATGCATGGCTGAAAGGTTTAGTTAACTTACCCAAAGCTATGTGTTCTTTCAACAACTTTCCTTTTTCTGTGCTTTTGTAGGTACACGTGGGCTGTCTTGGGTCAGCTAGCGTGTACACGCGTGTAGTAATGGAGTAGGGCACGTGGGTATTTATAAAAGGGGTTTTTAAGAAGAGGTGTTTAGCAGTGTTTTGGAAAAGAAGGAATCTGAGATGGCCTGATGCCAGGTAAGCATGTCTAGTGCAAATTAGGGTTATAACAGCCCCCTCTTAGTTTGGGCGGTGTGTTCAACAATTGGTATAAGAGAAATTTCCTTCAAACAACAGCTTAAACACTGGAAGGTAGATCCTGAAGAAATGGGTGGACATATGGCTCTCTCCGCAATTGAAGCTCCCTTATTTTATGGAACAGATTATCCCTCATGGAGAGAAAGTATGAAACAGTATTTGAAGTCAAAATGATCTGAAGTTTGGAATTCAGTAGTAAGCAAGCCTTGGGACTTAACTACATAAAATAATCTATCCAAAATTACAATCCAAAGAAAAGCAAGTAAGAACAATGAAGTGGCATTGAAGATTCTTCTCAATGGATTATTAGATATAGTCAAGGAAATCATAGGACTATGCACATCCGCCAAGGACTTATGGATGAAGTTATAAAATATGTATCAAATCAAAAGTGAAGACACAAAAGACATTCCTACCAAGGATGAAGATGAAGACTCAACCATCAATAAAGGTAAGGACTCTCCACAACATTTTGATTTCAATGACATTGATATTGAATCCTCGCCTGCAAGTAAAGAAGAAGACTCGGATATAATAATATAATGTTATGTTAGCATTTATCCCATGGAAGAAGTAGAATAAGAACTATTAAAGGCCAATCAAAAGGTTTATTGGAGTCTTTGTGAATACCTCTATGACCATACTAAATCAGACTATAGCTATCTTCATGACTACACTAAAGAATTTCTTGAAAAGAGTCAAAATCATGTCTTGGAAATAAAGGAAATGCTCAAGGATAGTGAAAAGATAATATATGAGCATGACAATCAGTTAGAAGAGAAAGAAGAGGAGATTGAGAAGATGAAGAAAGAAATTAGTCAAGTAAAAGAAAAGGAGAAGGAAGATGATGAGCTTAGCAATCAAAATCATATCTTGGAAATAAAAGAAAAGATCAAAGAAAACAATTGTCATTAGTATGGCTTCCGTTAGAGCAAAACCCACGGGTTATTGATAAAATCATCACCTCCAGACTTCAAGGATACACAAGAGGTGGTTAGTCCCTTTTCATGGTACACTGAGGAGCAATGACTACTTGCAATTTCGTGCAACAATATCCCCCTCAGCGCGATCCGAGTGTGTATCGACCTCATGACCTATACCTATGATACCATTTTTGTTGTAGTATGACTACCTTTAGACCAAAACCCACGGGTTATTGGTAAAATCCTCACCACCAGACTTCAAGGATCCACGAGAGGCAGTTAGTCCCTTTCATGATACACTGGGGAGCACTGAATACTTGCAATTTTGTGTAACATAGATAATCTCCCCTTCTACATTATGGAAAAGGATATTGTGGATGGAGTTTCCAACTATACACCCAACTACTTGTCTCCCTTCTTGTAGGTACAAGAAGAATTTGAGATAAGGACAAAGAAACTCCGAGAACATAGAAGGGTGATGATTTTTTCATGGAAACATGACAAAGAATATGCATCCAAGGAGCGTGAGTCTCCCCTATCAGATGACCACATACATAGCATTGATAGATCTAATGTAGATGTTGGTGATTCTAAGAAGAAAAAGTGTGGATCCAAAACTTAAGATGCCCCTCATATTTATCTTGACTCTATCCCAGAGGGAGATCAAACATATCTTCCCCACACAACTCCAATTGAATAAGAAGTTTCACTTCCCCCATCCAAAGTAAAATCCCGACTGAGTTCCAACAAATGTCAGCGTACCACTAACCCAAAGAAAGTAGATATTGGCTCCCCAACACAAAGCCAAAAAAATTCCAAACCAATGAAAGAGATTCAAGTGCAATTTTCCAAACAATAAGTGTTCCAAAGTTACATGGTGAGGAAGGTGGATACTTTCGTCCAAAAACTGGATGTAACCTCACCAATAGAATCCCCACCCACAACATCCCAATCCATCAATTCTTTGGAAATGGGACAACATAGAGTGATCAATATCAATCCTGTAGTAATGATCTCGTCCAACTCATCCTGGATAGAACTTGACCTGTCATAGGTCCCTATTACTGAGATTCATATATTTATCACTACTATTATCCATGACATGGGGGAGTGAAACCAAACTCTTTCCTGAGAGAAAGTCCAGTTACATCTTCACCTTGACCAATAATTATCCAATCAAGTAGCCACATGATCCTAATTACAATAAGAATCCTACACGCTCCATGAAGTCGAAGTTTCTTAGAAAAACCTCCATCCTTTCATATTTCTGAATTGGTTGTACATTCATATACTAAGGGCTATTATGAGGCCATGATAACTATCCACATTGATGCCTTCATTGCTCTAGACAAGGCCTACTCACAACTTTGTCAATATGAGCAGGTTCAACTAGATATTTTGGCCCCGCATAAAATTAGAGTAGTTGTTGAGCGCATTCATGACTTGCAATATCAAAATATCAAAATTCACATGTGGATTCAATAGTTAACATCATACAAGATAGAATTACAGAGGCATATTTTCCTTGGAGAAGAAATCATCGAGGATGGTCGAAATTGCGCTCAAGATTTTTTGGCATTGGTTAATCATAACTTTAATTTGTGGGACCATTTAAAAATTCCCCTAGAACTGAATGCAATCCATGACATAGTTCACATAGTTACTGTTGAGATCTCACAACAAAAGTCTAACCTGGCTTGTTTTCCTTCTGCGGAGCATGTCATCGCATTGCTAGAAATTGCGGCAAAAAAAAAGAGATCACTGCAGCTCGGGATGAGTAGAAGAGTATATAAAATATAACCACTTATGTGGTCAATATGGACTTGAACGTGTTCATGAAACTCTCATATGCACAGGTTTTTGTCAGCCCCCTAATTGACAAAATCACCAGAATGGACCTGACAACTCCTCGGGTCACAAAATTCAAGGCTAATGTGGCTATTTATCTTACCTAGAATCTTCATGGATACCTCACTGAGTCCGAGTGCCAGTTTAAGGAGTTCATCAAGGAACTCAGAAACACAGTTTCTTTTTCTTGGGCACTCATTCCATGAGGTGGTTGGCTCGAGGAAAATACAAGTAATAGTGGTGGAGGCTTGTTGTTACCCAAAGTTTTGGGTTCATATCATGCATGTGCACAAAATAAGTTGTGTGTGCCCATTCTAGTTTCATGCACAATGAAGCTAATGCACAAGGAATGACAAGAAGTGTGTGCTAGACCAAGTTTTTATATTGTGCACCAAGTCCACGATATACCAAATGTGCGTTAGTTTGAGTTTTGGGTGTGCACTAGAAATAAATAATACGCACACCGAAATCAAGAAAGGAATCATTAGGAAATATCCCCAAATGATTACTTCCAGTAGCATGAGGGAACGGGGAGCAGAAAAAAGATGAACTGGAAAGGCAGTTAATATTGCCCCAATTACATAAAGGATATGTGAAGTGAAGGCAGGTGGAAGAAGCATGGGAGACTATTAGTCAATAACGAAAGTGGAGAAGAATTGATAGAGAGAGAGTTCCAGATCCAATAAGGCTTTTAAAGGAAGCAAGGATGACAAATAAGAGGTTGTTGCATATTTTTTTTTTGTTGAGTTGATTCACTAAGTCATTGTGGTTGTCCATTGTTGAAGAGCCCACTCTGAGATTTTGTAGTATTGTAATTTTGTAATTATTTTGACTATAAGTATGAGTTTGTCATATGTCCAAGGTATGAAAGGATGCGCATGGTGCATTATATTGTAAATCTAGGGAATTATCTAAAGAGGCCATGAGACTCTATTGTTGTCAAGTATGTTTTTCTTAATGTATGCATGTGTTTCATGGAATGGAAAGAATAATAAAGCTGCAGTGATTTTGATCTATCATGTGTTGCTTATGTGGTATTTGGATATTTGTGTGTATTTATTTTGCATGTTAATGATAGTAAGTTGTCAATTATAGAATTTATGAACATCATCCCAGATGGATCTCTATGTATTAAGCCTTCATCCCTGACACAATACCAAATGGTCTTTGTAATCCTCATTGCATCTTAGGTGAGACCTTCTTCAGCCTTGAATGGAGATTCATATGTCGACGCTTTGTTGTTTTTGTTGGTTAACTATGGACGAACCATAGGTATAAATCCCCTATCGTTAAGAAGGATGTTTCCAAGCATGAAATGACCCAACAAAGGGGGGAAATAATAGTGGTCTTATAACTAGAGGGATTGTTCTTAACTTAATTTTTAAAAATAGGTTGTTGGAGCAGGTCAATTTTGGGTAAGTTTTGGGAATTGCGTAGGAGTGGATCATGTGACAAGTCAACAAAGGAGAAACACACACGAAATATAGTCAATTCATTTTCAGGAGTCAACATGTGAAAGGCAGAAGTTAGTTAGGAGTTTTGGGACATTTTGTCCACTTTGTAATGGGCTAAGCCCTAATTTAATACTATAAATATGGAATTGGTTTTCGTGATAGAGGTTGGTAATTTTTCATGGTTCAATGAGTGAGTAGTGGCTCAACATTGGATAAGTATCTCTTATTTGGTTCATCTTTCAAGTGTTGAAGAGTAGAGTGGTTGTTGTTTTTCAGTTGATGAGTATGATCTAAGTCGAATATAAGTCAAGAGGTATGTGTACACTGTATCATAGAACAACATGGGAAGGTTTGGTTTTTAATTGAAGATTATTGTATAAGTGCAGTGCACAGCTATTGTAAGGAAAACTATGAATGAATAAATAAGAAGCCAACCATTTTGGTCATAGCCCATTTTGGGGTGAACCACGTTAAATTCTTGGGTTCTAATGTTTTTTCTTGTCATGGTGTGTTTGTTTATTATATTTGTTGTGCATATGTAATGGATGATTAATGGTTAATATGAAGGCATGACTGATGGTTATGTGCATATGTTGAATAAGTATATAAGATGATTCTGTCATAATTTATTATGTTGTTATGGTTTCATGCATAGGATAAATGAATGAATGTTAAGTGAAGGTTTAGGATGAATTCCTCATATTCCCCCATGACTTCGAAAACCTAGTTAATGTAGTCCCCATAGGTACCTCAGGTGAGACTTAACCTTCTTGTGGGTGATTAGGAATGGGATAGTATCTTTAGGGTTTTGGTTATGATTTAATGTTGAACCTCAGGTCTACCCACTATTCTCCAATAAATGGTTCTATTGTGGGGATCACGATCTATGAATGAGGGGAATGTGAAGCTAGACTAAGGAGGATATAGTGGAATGGTTGAATACAAAACATATCAAGTTTTCATTAGATCAGAATCAGAACCCACATATCAACGCAAAAGAATGGTTACATAGGTATGTTTTTATAGAATTTCATGAAATTGTATTTGTTGATTTACTTAATGTGTTAGTGGAGTGGATATAAAGATTTGTTTGAATAGATCAGAAGATATCACATTGAGGTTACAAGAAATTGGAATCCTGAGTTAATTCGAGAGTTCAATGTTATAAACGATAAGGTATAATGCACATTTGATTACTGGCTAGATAGTGTGTTGGGGGGTTATGTTCTTGAATTTGATATAGATTGTACTTAGTCACATAACGTTGTTGAAAGCGAATTTTTTAAGAGTCCATGCGGAAGATACTTAAAGTCAATATATACTTGGATTAAGATGTTTTTGTGTGATAAGAGAGTCATAAATATGGAATATGATTTCCATAGAAGTTAAGCACCTTCGTTCACATAGGGAGACCGTGCAATGACCAGGGAATGGTATGAGTGTCACAAGAAATAATGAATAAGGAATGGATGAGTTGATGATGCCAAGAGAAAAAGAGGGTGCGATAGAAGAAGATATTGAGGTATTGTGTAGCGGTAACAGATTTATGCTAGATAGGAAGAGGACTGTGGATGAGAGAGAGGGAAAACACAATGAGATTGAATAAAGAGACAATGGTGTAATACTCCATATCGAAGAAATTATGCGCACAGAAGGAAAATATTGTCAACTTAGTCTAGTACAAGAGGGTCCCACTTAGATCATACTCTACGTTGAACCCATGACCCCATGTGCATCTCCAACAACTAAGGTAAGATCATAATATTTTTCAAATATAGTTAGTGAAGGAAGTAAAAATAGTAGTAAAAGTAGTCAGAGCAGTGGTAATAGTACGTTGAGTTAGAGTCAATTAGTAGTATCAAGAAAAAATTCCATGCAGAACATGATGGTGAGAGTGGATCCCACTTTAAGGATGACTCTCTTTCATGGGGGTGGTTCAGAATATATAGAAAAAAAATTGTTCATTTGTGACACAATATGGAATGTGAAGAACATCCAGGATGATGATATGAACATTTCACAATCAACAATGAAATTTAGAGATCGCGCACTATTATGGTATATGAAGTATACAAATACTACTCCTAGGAGACAAACTAGAACATTGGCATAGATAAGACAAGCCTTATTGAAAGAACTCCATAAGTCTAAGTATCAGTCACGATGCATTATAGAGCTGAAGGAGATTAAGAAGATAATGAATGAATCATTGTGGGATTATGATCAAAGGTTTAATATATTGAAGGATCGACTAACATTCCAGATTCCAGATGAACAACATAGGGAGTGGTTTATTGCAGGTTTCTTGTTGCATATACGCTTCCCTTTGATGCAACAGAAGATGGCATCGCGGTTGGAAGCCTTAGAAATTGAAGGGAAATTGGAAGAATCCCCTAGATAAAATAACACAAGAATGTCTCAAGTTTAGTCATAGCTGGTAACGCTGACTATTCATTTACAAGAAATTATGAAAGGAAAAGAAAAGTGCGAGGGAGTCTGATGTATCACATGTAAAACAAAGGGTCATCATAAGGATGGATGTCTATATTTCCAACAATATTTGAATACAGGAGCTCCAAATCCATTAGGGTTATGGTGTAATATTTTCAAGATGATGGGTCACCACCCTCATAATTGTCCATTGATGCAAAAATATCATACCAGCACGACGAACCTATTTTGTAACTTTTGTAAGTGAGTAGAAAATGAAGAGAAGGATTTTCATGCATTTGATCTAATGAGGGAGTGCACTACAGATGCATATAGATTACAAGGAGAAGAATCATAAGGGGGAGAGATTCAGTATAATAAAACTAGAGGTTATAATCAAGGAGGAATATGAGGTTTCAGAGGTATAGAAAGATGACGATTCGATCGAGGAAGAGGATTTGTTATATTTTATAACTTCAATCATCCTAGACACTTGGTGCGAGACTGTATGAACCCCTGCATGATGTGTAATTATTGCAGAGCGGTAGCCCATGCGATGGAGGATTGTCCATAGTTGATTATTAAATGGAAATAAAAGAGGAACAAAAATGTACAGATGATAGTAGCTAAAGAACGCGGAGAACAACCTCAAGTAGAATTTTTTACATGTGGAGGGATAAGAATCGGAGTTGATGTGACAAATAAATGGAATAGAATCCATGAGTGGGTAAGGAAAGAAACAAATACTTCTCTGACATGTGATCCTAGAAAAGATAAAGAGACCTACCAACAACCAAGAAAATAAGTGGTTGGATCATAATGGACAACATCGAATTCAACTGCACTACCATTGTATGACAAACCACCGGTATAGGACATGCCTCTAGTATATGACCATTTCGAGAACAAAAATGAAAAAGTGAGTACATTGAAAAACTTTTTAAGAAGTTTTTTAGAATTAATGAAGGATGATTCTTCTTAGAGTATTTTGTGTGGAATTATCAACCATTGTGCACAAGAGAAAGAGCTACCTATCACACACCAAGTGCTTAACCAAGTACACTGAAAAAAGAGAACGAATAGGTAGTTTTGGATTAATGCACATATCGGGGATTACAATGTGGATGATATTGTTTGGATATAGGGTCTGATGTGAATGTAATCATGAGGCAAACTTGGTAGATGATGGGCTATATGAAGAAAATTTGGTCGTCTATCCAGTTGAGATTAGTGAACCAACATAAGATTTTTCTAGTTGGAACGTTGATAGGGGTAAGTGTCAATATTGATGGAGTGTGTAGTGTAGAATACTTCAAAGTGATCAAAATATTAGATGGTAGTAAACCTTATCCATCACTATTTGAACTTTATTGGGAATTCGATAATCAGACTATCATTGATCTAAAGAAGAGATAGATGGTATTTGAAGTAGAAGATTTGAAAGTTACTACGCCATTAGAACCCACCAAAGGAAGAATATTTGCAGAACCAACAAAGAGAAAAGAACTTGATAATATGTATAATATGACTACATGGTTAGATGATTATGTGAATCCTAAAGTTGAGGGTGTACTCAGTTGGAGGGGTATTAGCTCTTATGTGTCAAACTCAAAAGAGGCTCTGGAGAATTGGAAACAAATATTACATGAAGTATTGACAAGGAAGTGTGCTCATATTACCCACGTGTTATGATGGATTGGAACTAAGATATGTCAACCTCCAAGGTATGATGGAATAACTAATGTAGCTTCTTTTATAATATAATTTGAATTGCAAATATCCGATCAACAAATATTATTTGCGTTAGATGTTGCGTTGAAAGAAACTCCAGAACGATTGTGGGCTATGCATAAGGATGGAATAAGAGATTGGCAATAGTGAAAAACGTTACTACAGGTTAGGTTTGGGACCAAGAATGAAAGCATGATGTAGAAGTATGATGGATTAGGTTTCCCTAAAAAACATATTACAATATGTACTACGACATGGACATCATTACCAAAGCAAGAGTGGATGCATTTATTTGTACATACTCTGGACACAATTCTAAAGAATTGGTACATAGAACTAGAAGTGTACAAAGGAACAAGAGACTGGAAGAGTTAACCAAGAACTTCAAGGTAAAGTTCAGTTTTGAAAATAATAATCCTCTAATTGATTCAACCTTGCAAGTGATCAAGAATAAGATTTTTGAATCAAAATACTTGTTGGGATCTGTAGTTTTGTATAGTGTACCTAGATTTTCTACGATTGTTGATGAGGTTTTGGATTTTTATAATGTTTTTGAAGCAGAACCAGAGGAAAAAAGCCCCAAAAATTTTCAAATACTAGATATTGAAGGAGAGAGTGCAGTAGAGGGAGTATATCTTGAATCTACAATGTACATCAAGCCATTAAAGACACAAAAAATGAACATTGTTACATAATATAAGCCCAAGTTCGCACACATAGGATACTACTGGAGAAACAAAACAATCAAGAATCTTGTCAACTTACTGTGCGAATATCACAACCTGCTTCCAACTACATTCTCAAGGATGTAATGGATTGTTAGGGAGTTATGATAAATGAAGATCTCGTTGAATCCAGATTCCAAACCTATGATACAAAGACCATATAGAATGAACTCGACGTATAAGAAGAAGGTAAAAGAAGAGATAGATAGGATGTTTGATGCTAGAATTCTAGAACATATTGAAGAATCAGAGTGGATCCATTCAATGGTGTTAAAGGACAAGGTGACAGGAGGAATTAGGATATGTGTAGATATGATAAAGTTGAATGATGATTGCTTACACTACCCGTTTCCTACCCTATTTACCAATGAAGTGTTGGAGAATGTAGGGGGTCAAGAAGCTTACGATTTAATAGATGGATTCTTAGGATACAACCAAATCAAGATCATGTAAGAAGATAGATATAAGATGACCTTTGTGATAGAATGGGGTTGCTATGAGTACACAAATATGTCATTTGGGTTGAATAATGCACCAACAATATTCCCTAGAGTAGTTGTTGCAACCTTTCAAGAATTCATTCATAATTTCTTAGAAGTGTACTTAGATGATTGGATAGTATTCAATATACTGAGAGATCATGTAGAAACTTTGCACTTAAAGTTGTATCAATGTAGGAAATACCATATCTCGTTGAATTTGAAGAAATGCATTTTTTGGGTACCTTTTGCAATTTTGTTGGGCCATGTGGTGTGTCAACAAGGATTGTTAGTTGGGCCATGTTGTGTGTCAACAAGGATTGTTAGTTGACCCTATAAAGATAGTTGTGATTGTTGATTTTCCACCACCAACTTCAATATGATAGTTGAAATATACACTAGGTCATAAATGATACTTTCGAAATTTCATTAGAGGATATGTGTAGATTACATACCCTATGGATAAGTTGTTGAAGAAGGAAGTCAATTTCAGTGGAATGAGGAATGCGAGAAGGGTCTGGACACATTGAATCAAAATATGGTCACTACACCGATTCTAGCATTTCCATATTTGAAAAATGAGTTCCATGTACATATGCATGTATCATCTATAACATTGGGAGCAGTTTTGGCTCATCTAGGTGAAGGAGAGATAGATCCCCGGATTGCATTTGCATGTACAAAGCTATCATCTACAAAACATAACTATACTACGATAAAATGAGAAGGTTTGGAAATGGTGTATTCCTTGCAAAAGTTTATAAATTACTTGCTTGGATCTCACTTTAATACGTATACAAACCATTATATGCTAAGATACCTAGTTAACAGGCTAGTGTTGGGGGGGAGAATATTCATATGACTATTTGTGTTCTAGGAATATTAATTTGAGGTGATTGTAAAACTAAGGAGATTTAATTCAAGACCATATCACTTATAGCGCACACTGTCAAGTGAAGATATAGGAAACTTCGATGACAGTTTATCAGACACGTATCTATTTGCAGTACAGATGGTTGATGACTATTTTGTAGATATAGTCTAGTTTTTTAGTACAATATTATCCCAATAAGACTTTATAGTTTCCTAGAAGAAATAATTAGTAGTGAAGGCCACGTACTATCAACTTATAGAAGGTAATTTGTACAAGTTAGGCACAAATAGTATTATGTAGTGATGCATATTAGTCCATGAAAGAAATATGATATTTTCATAGGAACATGAAGGGGTTGCAGGGGATCACTATGCAGGAAAGGAAACAAATCAGAAGATATTATGTGTAGGATTATGGTGTCCTACTCTCCACAAAGATGCTAAGGATTTTTTTTATAGTTGTGAAATTTGTTAGAGACTTGGGAAGCCTTCCAGGAGAGATGAATTGTCATTAGTACCATACATAAAGTTACAATCATTTGAAAAATGGGAAGTTGAATTTGTTGGTACGATTAATCCACCAGCTAATAGATCGGGAGATAGATACGTTACTACTACAACATATTATTTAACTATATGGGTCAAGGCATAGCAAGTCAGATATTGTAACACATAGACAACTGCACAATTTTTGTTTGAAACTATAGTTACAAGGTTAGGGTTCCCAAGGATACTTATGAGTGATTAGGGAACTCACTATTTAAATAGGAATATCACTGCACTAATAGAGGAATTTTATATTCATCATCATAAAATCACACCATACGATCCTCATGAAAATGGAATAGTAGAATCATTCAACACAATCCTAGAACATGCACTGACAAAGGTTTGTAATGTAAGTTAGAATGACTAGGATTTGAATATTTAAACAATGTTATGGGAATATAGGAAAACAAGAAAGAAGTTGGAAGGACATACTCCATTCAAACTGATGTATGGACAATAAGTTTTCATGCCTATGGAATCCATAGTACCAAGCTTGTGCATTGTTGTGCTGAAAAAGATTACATATTATGGCGTAGTGGGGAAAATGATGTTAGAACTAATGGAATTAAAAGAAGATCATTTTTTCACAGTTTTTCATGAACAAGTTTAGAAAGGGTGCGAGAAATATTGACATGATAGACATATCAAGTAAAATAATTTCAATCAAGGAGACTTAGTGCTACTCTATGTCAACAAGTTTTTGCAACACCCAGAGAATTTCCAGATGCATTAGATAGGACCTTATGTGATCATATTCATGACAAAAGTAGGTGTTGTTCAATTCGATAAGCTGAATGGAAAAATTGTGGAAGGACTGGTTAACGGTAGTCAACTGAAATTGTATAGAGACAATCATTCTTCTGTGGACTAGTCCGAATGGGGAAGTATGTGTCATAATTATAGATAAAAAGGAAAATAATAAAATCAATAAAAGATAAGGTAAGAGACAAAAGGTTGAAGCTAGGAATAAAGTGATACTTAAACAATTAAGCTAGCAAGGAGATATACACTAGAAAATTTCACAGAGAAGTAGTAAAGAGGAAGGAATCATGCACATAAATAAAGATTGCATTGGGACATATACATATGTAAGAAAGAGGGAAAATCAATTAAGAAAATCCATGATGAGACATGCATCAAAGAGAAAACATGATGACGAAGTAGTGGTGCCAAGTAGACATAAATGAGAAATGACAAGAAGATTTTGAGAAGATGGAAAATCTAATGAAGGATCACCCAGATATATGAAGTTAATGAAGTGTTATGAGACGAATTAAAGGAAAAATCAAGTGGATTAGATTGTAAGTTTGGGCGAGAACAAGAATAGAAACAATTGGAAATAAGTGATAAAAGAAACCTAAGGGTCGATGGGACAAAAGTTATTATCACTTGAGTTTTCATACACGAGAAAACACAAACAAAGCTGAAGAAGTCATTTTCCAAGTGAGTAGTTGCAAGGGAGAAATGGTGCCACCAAAGATAGGGGAAGCTTCATCACAACCATTGAAACAATGAACTAGGAATATGTCGATACCCGCAACTAAGGAAACACTAGGAGCTTCAACATTAGG
Organism: Picea sitchensis; assembly: GCA_010110895.2. NCBI lineage: Eukaryota > Viridiplantae > Streptophyta > Pinopsida > Pinales > Pinaceae > Picea > Picea sitchensis. Next base: position 394,108 of record SNQJ01S0012668.1, read on the forward strand.
GTCAACCACGATTCACTTTCCAAGAGATTATTTTCCACCAAGGAATTCGACAACAAAGACAATGAAATTACAAAAATAGGTGAAGTATGAACTCGTTGAACCAAAGATTCTAGCGAGGGTGATTGTTGAGGAAGATATGCTCGGTGCAATAGGAATTTTGAGGTATGCAGACCATGACATCACAAATATGAATAATTTTCCCAAGTTGGATCTAGACAAGTACAAAAGTGTAATACTCACCGTAATTTCACAAGAAATCATAGTAGAACCATTGGAATGGGTGACGGGGTTGGAGAAAACAAGTATTTTGAACCTTTTGGATATTTTGTATTTTGGAAAGAGCGTGGAGATAAATATTTTTGTTAATTTATTACTTAGTTGTGTACATGGAGGATATGTATGGTTAATTAGAATGGTATCCATAGACATAGATTTAATTCAGCACATAACTAGGTTATCATCAAAAGGGGAAGATCCATTACCATTTTCACAGAGAAGTCAAAGGAGAAATAATTGGAAGATAAAATTAAGGACAAGTATGACACATTTAGAGGTGCATAAGGTCTAGATGTTGCAATAATAAATGATGATACTGTTCAGTTCATGATGCAGGTGCTAGCCTGCAAGTTATTGAGGAAGTGTCACATATATCAGGTTTTGTCAAGTGTGATAGTGGTTGCTGAGAAGTGCGTCGCATGAGTTCAAATGAGCTAGGAAACATTCTTGTTGAACCAATTCCTGATAGATTGCAAGGACGCACATTAAAAAGGTATAGAATTTAATTATTCTTGGTTATTAATACTCATAACCTTAGTAGCATGGAGAGAGCCAGAGGACACTCAGTTTTTGGGAGCTTCAAGGAAGCCATATTTAGTAGTGTGATATGTAAACTTGTGGCATTATACGCACAAGGAGAGGAACATAGATAACAAAACAATGTTCTATATATACAATGAAGTAATCTAGAAGACACATGCATACAACAACATGTAGTAGAATCATACAAATGGATTGCACACTTTAAACATAGAAGACATCACATCTACATTCAGGCCAAGAAGGACCCAGATTAGAAGTGGATGACATGTAGATTCAGGTTGAAAAAGGAGGACGTTGGAAAAATCATAGATTACTAGGAGGACAAATGGAAAACCCCAATACCAGAAGTAGAGAAGTCAGAACCAAAACCATCAAAGAATTAGATAGACAAAGAAGGAAAAGAATAAGAACAAGGAAATCAAAATAAAGGAAATGGTGCAAAAGGAGAGAAGAAGACAATACCATGCCCGAGAGAGAAAAGAAAAGAATAAGAAAAGGGGAAATCATTCCTATAGCACACGAAGAGGAAATATGTAAAGGAAACAGCCATGCAAGTACTGACAGAGGATGACTGGGAAAATATTTCATATCAAGTCAAGGGATTTCCATATGATGCTTTTAAGTGAGTGACAAAAAATCAAGATGAAATGCATCTGAATATGCAAGTGCACATTATCGCATTGTGAAAATTTTTGGAGACAACAAGAATAACACCAGTTATTAGAGGAAAATAGATTGTGCATATGATAGAGGTTCAACCAATGACATCTTGAACATCAAGAGAGAGTCAAGTAATGAATATAGCGACAAGATACTTAGATTTCCATATAATAGAGTTACAGGAGCATGCAAAGGCACTAAGTCATATCAACTTGGTTTTATCTCAATTTCATGTAGAAGTGTTATATGGGTTGTAGACGATCATGATGTAGGAACTTCAAGTGCATGCAGTTCCAACATCGATGGAGTTGAAAATGGTAGTCACAGATAAAAATGTATTATGGGAATAATGTGATCAAATTAGGGTGGAGAGATGTGAGGTTGTGTAGAGGACAGAGAGATTGTAACAAGAGGTACAAGGGGTATATAATCATATTCTATAAGTGTTTGTATAGGAATATGCCCATTTAGAAAAGGGAGTAGTCCACCGGAACAAAGGGAGAAGGAAGAGAAAAAAACTACAGAGAGCATAAGAAGTCTTGAAGCAGATTGTGCCAATATATATGTATAAATCATGGGAGTATGGGATCAACTGACAAAATATGTGAAAATCCTAGAAATTGGGCAGAAGCTATAGGTTGTGTAGGAAAAGGCACAAAAGTTTTAGGAAGTGATGAGAACTTTACCACCAACAAACATGATGAAAACAATATAAGAAAGCAAAAAAATATACTAAGAGATGAATCAAATAAGGGCAGAGCAACATGCTCGCACATAGAAGATCGAAACATTAAAGGAAGAAGCATACAAGGTGACAACATAAGTAGAAGAGATGTAGGGTATGGTCAAGAAGGAATTGCAAGAAAGTGAAGAAAATTGAACACCCATATTACTTCGAAGATGACCAGTGAAATTGTGCAGCAAGAAACAAAAGAAAAATAAAAGATTACAACTGCAAGGGAAATATTTCATAATTTTTTGGCAACATGGAAGCACACCTGAAGTGGCTCAGGACAAGCCACAGGTGAGAGTTGGGGGCATGTTGGAGAAGGTTGATATTGGTTAAGTTTCGGAATTGCATAGAAGTGGATCACATGACAATTCAACAAAGGAGAAGTGCATGCGAAAGATAGTCAAAACAATTTCAGTAGCCAACACGTGTAAGGCATAAGTTAGTTACGATTTTTGGGACATTATGTCCACTTTGTATCGAGGTAAGTCCTAATGTAATACTATAAATATGTAATGGGTTTTGGGGGTATAGGTTGGTCACGTTCATGGTTCGATGAGTGAGAAGTGGATCAACATTGGATAAGTAGCTCTTGGTTCATTGATTGTTTGGGTGTTGAAGAGTCGAGTGGTTGTTTTGTTGAGTTGACGAGTATGAGATAAGTCAAATATCAGTCAAGAGGTGTGTGTGTGCACTATAGCATAGAATGATATGGGAAGGTTTGTATTTTAATTAAATATTATTGTATGAGTAGAGTTCACACCTATTGTAAGGAAAACTATGAATGAATAAATAAGAAGCCAAACATTGTGGATGTAGCCCAGTCTGGGGTGAACCACATTAAATTCTTCTGTTTTGATCTTTTTTTTTCCCATGTTGTGTTTGTTTATTATGTTTGTTACACATATGTGATGGATGCTTAATGGTTAATATGAATATGTGTCTAATGGTTCTACACATATGTTGAATGCGTATATAAGATGAATATGTCATAGGTTATTATGTTTTTATGGTTTCCAAAACAATATAAATGAATGAATGTTAAGTTAATCATTAGGATGAGTTCCTCATATTCCCCCATTACTGCGGAAACCTAGTTCCTACAATTCCCATAGGTACCTCGGGTGAGACTTCACTTTCTTTTGGGTGATGCCGAAAGGGTTGATATCTTTAGGGTTTTGTTGGTTATTTAATGTTGAACCTCGGGCCTACCCACTATGCTCCAACATAGGTACAATGAGGCTATGAGTCTAGGGTTTAGGAAGAACCTACTTGACTACTAAATCAAAGAGATTGTGGATGTGAGGGATGAGGATAGGTCATCCAAGTTTTAATTTTTTTTCTTGGTATCCTTTTACATCCTTAACATTTCTTTTTGTGAGCCTCTTAATCCCACTCTATGTCTCGTATAGAAAAAAATTCTTCCTCTGTAGAAAGTTTTTGAATGTTTTCCATGACATCAAGGGATTCATAAATATTTTTAAGTTATGAATTACAATCCCTCAATGAAACAATATTGTTTCCTTTAGTTTTATGAGTCATAATTCACTTCCATAATTTCTTTGTATCTAGCTGAGATAAACCTAAAAATTATTATTTTTCTTTCTATTTAAATAGTACATTTTTCCCTTTTAATTAGGGATTTGTACCTTTTTACCTTGTCATATTTTAAGAAATCATTTGAATCATCCTTAATGTAGTTTCTAGCAATTTTACACTCTTTATCACACCAAGTGTTGGTCATTCTATTTTCCTTTTTACAGAACACCTCGGTAGAAAACTTGTTAATGTAAGTAGAGAGGGTTGTCATAAAATTATGATCGAGTTATTTAATATTTTCCTTATTTGATACGAGATTTAATTATTTATTTATATCCTTTAAAAAAATCATCTTTATCTTTCTTAAAGACCAAGTTCTTTTCATTATCAAAATTTTGTTCAATGGGGCTTTTATGCATGGAAAATTTTAGAGTTAGGTTTAAAGTTCTATGATTAGAGTTCATGGGGATTTCACCTTGTTGACCAATATATTTACATGTGCATTCATAAAGGGGTTTTTAAAATTGATACAAATAAACTCAATATATTCTAGGTATTGGGGGTAAAATGTGAGATACATACATTCATAAAGGGGTTTCTAAAATTGAGAGAAATAAACTCAATATATTCTAGGTATTGGGGGGGATGTGGGGTATTAAGGGGTTTTTAGGTATTTGGGGGTATAAAAGGGGGTATTTAGTAAAAATGGGGGTTTATTTTATCGTAAATATGTATTGGGAGGGGGGTCCAACAAAATAATTTTGGGAGGTATTTATAAATATCTAATGAATTAGTAGTATTCTTTAATATCTCATGAACGAAGGTCCTATGTCATATATTCTTGGAGTGAATACCTCATGTAAAAGTTAGGATCATGACAAAAATTAATATTTAAACATTAGATAGACATTGAGGATGATTTCCACCCATTATTTTTATTATTATTTTACACAAATTGATGGCTCCGAGGAAGGTTGAGGTGTCACAAAGGTATCCATAGAACTAGTAATTAGATGGGGAATAAAAATAATGTAGGATCACAAGGAAACATGTTTCCAGCATTGGATTAGGATCGCTAATAAAAAAACCCACATAAATTGCAGAGGTTGAAGATGTACAACAATACCACCCATAGAGACCTTTGCAATCCACCTTCTCCATTGGATCGGGCATCAGGATTGTATGGATCACATTGATTATGGAGGGAGGATAACCCCATGGTGACATAAAAACACTTAGGCTCATAATTGTTTCCCAACAAGGCAATTTCTTTCACCCTTAATCCAATGGTATTCACCACCCTAGAGTATTTTGTGTGCATTTGATCATCTATCACCATTCTCCAACATACATAATGTATTGATCTAGGTACTAATTAAATGAAAAATTAAAGAGGGCATACCTAGGTAGACGAGCAATGAACGCATGACATATTTTTGAAAGAATCCCACCATAGTTTATTTATGAATCATTAATTATATTAAAAAAACATTATTTGGAGGCTAACATGGTTTTAATTTGTTGTTATTGGAGAAAGGAGAAGGGACAACCATATAAAAACGAGAGAAATAAGAGAAGAATGAAGAACATAGATATATGAAAATAAAAATAAGAGAGTTGAAGGAAGATTCCACAGAAGGATAAAAAAGTTATACGAAGAAAAAAAAAATCTAAAAACACTAGTTGCAAGGGATTAGAAGTCATCTAATAATTCTCGGGCAATTTTCTATTTGTGAAGTTTTTGGAGTTTGTAAAATCCCATTTGAGACTTAGACCAAAGGGCATAAATTTTAAGAATAATGAAGGCCCTTGATTCCTGAAGACTATATACTTTTATTCCAGAATTAATATAAAGTTGTTCATGAATTTTTTAATATTTCATGTGTATGGTGCTTGTTTAGCTTAAATTTCATATGCTTGATTTTATTTTGTGGTTGTATTATTTGATTTTTAAATTTTCCATTTGTAGTCTTGTTCTATATTTTCTTTTAAAATACATAAAAGGATGCACAAAAAATCAAAATTAACCAATTTCCCTACTTCTGAGGGCTCACCCTCCATAATTATTTTTTTTTTTTATTTTACTTTGATGTTCACACTTTCCTTGACATGTTAGCAATATGGTAGATAATGAAAAGAAAATGGAAATGAAAAATTTCAAAATCATCAGCTTGATCCCATCTCAAAATCATCATGATTTTGATATGTTAGTTGAGATCGACATTATTGGTGATGAAGATAAAATGGAAATGGTTTATTAGGTATGTCATATATTCTTATAAAAGAAATATTTTGATATGTTAAGTAGTGAAAAGAAAATGGAAATGACAAATTTCAAAATCATCATTTTTAGCACATTTCACAATCATTATGATTTTGATATGTTAGTTGAGATTGAAATTATTGGTGACAAAAAATAAAATGGAAATGGATTATTAGATATTTAATCCATTCCTATAAAATAAATATTTTAATAGGGTAGGTAATGAAAAGAAAATGATAATGGTAAATTTCAAAATCATAATTTTGAGTCCATTGCAAAATCATTATGATTTTGATATGTTAATTGAGATTGACATTACTCATAATGAAAAGTAAATGAAAATAGTTTATTAGGGATCTCATCCATTCGTATAAAAACAATATTTCAATATGTTTGTAAAATAAAAATATGGAGAAATAAAATATTAATATAATAATTAATTTTTTAAATTAATTTTGATGTTTATGTTTTTGAGATTTTAAAAATATGGTAAAAATGAAAAAAAAATGAAAATGACAAATTTCAAAATCATCATTTTTAATTATTGTTTTTTCCTGATCTCTAATATTATAAACTGATATCCTTTTTTAGACGTTAATTATGTTATTATGTTTTTTTCCATGATCTTTTAATTTATTACATTATTTAATAAAATATGTTTAAAATGGCTTTTTTTTTTTATGGACAAATAAAAATATCTCCAACCTTTGTTAAAGCTCTATGTAAACAATTATTGCATGGAACTAAATTGTTCATGTCATGTTTTTTAATAAAAAAAAACGGCCTGCACATTCCTCTATGTTGAAAAAAAATGTCACCACATTATTTATTTCCCTCCAACCCATTGTGCTTCCTCCCTATTTCTTCCAACCAACTAAGAGCACAATATTGTTAATTTATCCCAATATTAGTGAGGATAGGTAGGATGGACATTGGCATCATTGGCACTCGAAATGTTTGATAGAGGATATCTCATTTCCAGGTATATTTTATTTGAAATCTCATTTTTATAATTGTTAAATTATAGAAATTTACATGGTTTTAAAAATATTTTTTTATTGTTTAAATGTATCTTTTAATCGATCACTATAGATAAAAACATTGATCGAAACCCTAACCCTCCAAAATACCCATACACATAAATTAATCAATGTTTAGATGAACTCAAAAACTTAATTGGTGAGATTAGGAACACTAGAGAGCCATCTTCTATTCATAGGACACTTCACTTGAGATAATTATTGCTTCCATTGTCCATGCACATGGCCAATTATTTTATATATCTGATTATAATACTAAGATGAGAGAGTACTACTCAACAAACGTTAGAAAGGAAGATGCAAAAAAATTGCATATAACCAAATAGATGATTTTTCAATTGTTTATTGACCCTAGAACTAACCAGCTCCCTGATATGAGAAAGAGGCATCTATGCATGGATTAGTGCACATTTGAGCCATGGAAAGACCACTAGATGGATAGGTTGTTTATTATTTAATAAACCTCCTTGAAATAATAGGGAGGCTCTCTTGTATTTTCTTTGTAAATTATAAGTTTAGTTTATTATGGGTCTCCATCTTAATTATTTTGACAATGGTGAATTCCGAGGTGTTGGTCCTATCTCTAATTAGGATAATAAAATGATCAAGTGTAATCCATCAAGAGGGGTACCTTCTCCTAGGCATATGCCTATTACCCCCCAAATCAAGGTTAGATTGTTTTCAAGTTCTTAGAACCATATCTCTCTTCTAGAGATTCGTGTGAGATAGGTTTTGATCTCTTTTATTGTTAGGGACAAGAGTCAACCTCCTAAGGTCTTCTTGAAATATCGATCAAGATTTCCTCTACGTTTTTATAGAGTGGTACTCCTCTTTCTCCCTAATATATTCAAAATATTCGCTCAAACAATAATTTTACACATTCATATATCAACACCTATGAGTGGACTAGGTATTAAAGTAACTAAAAATATATAAATGAATTATAGTCAGAATACAATCACCTCACATGATAAAAAAACATCTATAATTCCATCACATCCATTCATTTAGGTAAAAAGAGAAAGATTCAAAGAAAGACTCATAAACATCAAATAATATTGGTGATCCAAAAATCAGAGAGATTTAAATGATTTCATTCATTTGAGGTCATAATATGCATAGGAGAAACGTACATGAGATCTCTTGTTTATAAAATTATGAAGCCACAAATGTTATGAACTCCTTGAAATATCTTTCTATGAGAGTAAAAAATATTTATAAATTGATTGCTTGAGTTTGAATAAATTGTTTTCCTATCACAAGACACAATGTTCCTGATACTTAAAAAATAAAAGTAAATGCATTTTTCCAAATGGACAATGATTGAGTCTCCCGTGGACCATATAAAAAAATAGAAGAAAAATCTAAGAAAAAGAGAAAAGTATTCAGGGATTAGCTTTACAAATGAGAAACACACAAATAAAGCTGGATGATCAAAGACTAGGATGAAAATAATGGAAATTCTTTGAAAATAAATGTTTTCACAAAATAGTAGAGGAATGGAAAACAGATGGATGTTTCTCTCTCTCTCTCTCTCTCTCTCTCTCTCTCTCTCTCTCTCTCTCTCTCTCTCTCTCGGTGGTGATAATAATATTCTTTGTTTTCGAGGTCTTCATCTATATATCTAGGATTTGAACTTTCTTGATATAATCACTTCTTGGTAGTTATTTTGGGTTAAATATTTGCGCCAATGATTTATTGAGACAATATTTAATATATTACTTCATTGGTGGGATTTTTGTGTCTTGTTTAACATTGAGAAATAATAGATCTTCTTCAATTTCTCTAAATTCGGATTGTAGCTATTCGAATGATGCCAGGTTGTCTTCATTATTATTGAAAAAGGTAACAAGCCATTGCATAATTTCACCCTCTATAAATTCAATGAGGTCATCAAACTCACTTTCCCATGAATCCTTAATCACACTCAACTTCATGTATAGTTATTTGTTAGTTATAACAATAAAATCTCTTATAAGTTGTGGATCTACAAGGTCTTTAACAATTTCAAGTGATTTAAGGAATGCACCACTTTTTTTCTAATTAATCCTTGTACATGTGGTAATTGAATCTGATAACATTGGTATCCTTTCCAACCTACTTTATCTTAATTTTTTTATTCTATGGTTTGAAGGAAATTGTTGTAGATTTCTATGATAATCACTTAAACTAGACACCTGTGCAATAAAGGTACTTGAAGTTTTTTTATAAAAAGATTCATCATGTTCCAAGTCCCTTTTCAAATATTTTGTGAAGATATAGATCCTTTGTGATAGATTCATTAAACTTGAACTCAATTCCCATTTGCTGCAACATTCTACCTCCTTACTTCGGCCATGCATTCAAAGAGAACTCTTTCACTCCCCTCTTGGTAAGGAGTTTGTGGACATAAGTATCCTATTTTCCTGGGGAATGTTATTCTGATGGTCACCATCTATGGTATGGAATCTTTGAGAAAACCCCACACACAGGAAAAGTCTAATTCCATGAAGGAACAACCAATTCTTGATCCAGTGCTACCATATGGTGTACCATTTGAGGACTCTATCTTGGGGAAGGTGTCCCTATACAAATGTGTTGATTACAACGTCAGGCATCCCTATAAGTTCCACAAGCTATAGTCCAACAAATACACAGAGGTTTTCCAAAGGGAATATGGAATTGATAGGGTAGTGATGCAGGAGTGGGTGATACCTCTAAAGAAATATACCATTCTCTCCATTGTAAGTGTCCACATTTTGGTGGTTCTCAGTTTGTCTTATAGTATAATTTATACTTGTACAAATCCCTACCAAAATTCCCCAAATATTGCATAACTATGGAATATCCTACCTCTATGACCTTAGTAAGAACTTCCCTCATTTTAGTGATGCAATAGGTCCACCACAAGGGAGGCTTCCTTGGTTACCTCTAGGTATCAAAGTAGCAAGTGTAGTAGCCAATCCTACCACCCCCTCTCTCAATCATTGAAATATAAGGTCTATGTAAAGGTAGTAGAAGAGGTATGAAGTTGTTTGAGTACCTGCAAAAAACAAGAACATTTTATAGGATATATATGATTAATTTGAAGTCCAAACATGCAATTAATACCACTCAAGGCACAAGACAAAAATAATTGGTAATGGTTATTGAAAATTTGTAGCAGTACACCAGTATTATAACAACAATATGAATTTGTAACAATAGAAAATATAATAGCTCAAAATTCCAACAATTGACCATCAAAATTAAGCATGCATCACATAGAAAATTATCCAATTGTTTAAGAGAAATTTTGAGTGGGTTTGAAAACCTTTATAAGAGTGTATGCAACAAAACAAAGTGTTATCAGGTGGCTATATAAAACTTTATTAATAACAGTAAGTTAGTGCGAACATTTGTAAGTGTTAGTGTTAGTGAAGTTATTACATATTATAAGAGAGTTGAAAGAGAGTGTGTTTTTATCAATTTCACCACAAGAGAGAGCTTTTAAAATTAGTTCCTTTGAGGGTTATGGAGTCTTATAACAAAAAATGCAAATAATATTGAAGGTTGAGCTAGTAGAAACTAAGAGGTAGGGTTTAAACTATAAGGTTCTAGAACATTAGGTCCTTAGTGTTTAAACCTTGAAGAGAAGGATTGCTAGAGTGTAAGCATGTTTGGGCTCTAGCAATATTTTCTCCCTTATAATTATTTCAACTAGATCAAACATCAAACATCCAAGGCTAAAATCCTAAAGTGATATCACTTTAGGGATTTATGAATCTAACCCTAGAAAGGATTCCTTCACAAATTTTATAAAAAATTGACCTTGTGAGAGGAGGAAGCATTTATGATCCTTTGTTAGGGTTTCACCAAGAAAGATGTCTATCATGAAAAATTAAATTTATCATGAAAAATTAATAGCATAAGAATACAATTGCATAAAATTAACTTACTTAACCAAGAAACCATGAGATAAAACCTTAATTGCATAAAAGTTCCTCCAAAATCAGTAAAGAGAATCTACAGTTGACCTTCCAAACATAGCGCATGAGTGTAGAAGAGATAAATATCCCAATAGGGTGAAAATTTCAGATGTAATCTCTCGCAAAGGTGAGAAGTTATGATCCAAAAATGAAATTAGAGTTTGTTTATTTATATGAGACAACCCTAATAGATCTATCCACACAAATTTGTCAACAACATAATATGAGTGGGCGAAACTATTGGATCATGTTTTCATTGATGTCAAAGGGTTGATTTCAAAGGATTGATTTATTGATATCAAAGGATTGATTGATGTCAAAGTTTTTATGTCAAAGGAACAATGCCTTGTCATAGTATATTGATGGATCATGTATTTTCCTTGATGTAAATGGATTGATGTCAAGTGGAGTCATAGTCATATGATGTCATGTCTAGATGAAGATGGATCAATGTGGGTTCATTGATATATGATGCATAGTTGGATTGATGTAGAGATGAGTCATTATTGTCTTGATAAGGAGTACAAATGGATGAACTTTAAAGTGGTCCCCTTATGGTGAAATCCCTAATGGGAAGACGCTTTGCAGTTAAGTGTCTTATCATGGTTGATAAGGAGTACAAACAGATGAACTCCAAAGTGGTCCCCTTATGGTGAAAGCCCTCACGGGAAGACGATTTTTGGTTGATCTATCCTAGAATTATGTTTAGAGAACCCATGCTTAATTGTGGAATAATGAGTTGAACATCAGTGAATTTTTCAGTGAAACTACCCTATATGGATAATGCTTGTCATGCCATTTTCGGTGGTATGTGAAACATCACATAACTCCTCACGATTTGAGAGTTATGTCCTTACGAAGTTGGAGGACCATCATATGTTGGATTGAAGCCCAAAAAGGTCAAAGAATTCAAAGTTCTTGCAAAGAATAAATTATTTAAAAGTGAAGTGACAAATTCAAAGAGGATTATTTAAATAATAAACTGTAGTGACAAAGTCAAAGAAGATTATTTAAATAAAAAAGTGAAGTGACAAAGTCAAGGATGGTTATTTAAATAAAAAAGTAAATGGAGAACTTTCTAATTATGGAAAGTGGTTATAAGAAGGTTAACCCTAAAATGAGGAAACTGTGTTAAGTGTTCAAGTGACTATTGGATACATGGACAAGTGGAAAATTGGGCAAAGTTGGACATAGGTGACTATGTGGACAAAATGGCTATGTGGACAAAGTGGCCTAGAAGATGCTTCTAAGGAAGCTACTTAGAGAGTATAAATAAGAGGAAAGGGTCTCTTGTGAAAATATATCTTGAGCATATATTGAATATCTATTCTGAGAGAGAGAGTAACAGATCTCATGGACACATCAAAGCTTTAGTAATTCTGAGATCTTGACAACGAAAGTTTCGGATGTTTAGAAACCCTAGTTTTTTAAGGAATACTCGTGCAGTAGTGGGCCAGAGAGTGTACATACGCGGGCTGCAGTGAGACAAAGTGCGTACACACATGGGATGAAGGAGGATAGAGAACACACAGTAAGTGGAAGTCATGAAGACTTGAGTGTGAGCAGGTGTTGGGTTCTTGAAGTCTAAAGAAGTTCCAGATCTGCATTCTATAGGCTCAGATCTTCCATAGAAACTCTAGTATGGTTAGATAGTTGTCTTGATGGATACTCTTGCTTATTGTATGGTGATTTCTTTGGCATTCTTGGTATGGTTGTTGTGATATGGTTATGTCAGTTGATTGATAAGAGTGAGAAGAACTCTTACAGTACAATATTGATATGGTTTCTATAGTATATTGGTTTCTTATACATGATGAAGTAGCATTCATATTGTATGGTTGAGGAGCATGAGTTGGAGAGAATAGATGTGTTGTTATTGGTTATGGTTCATAATGGATAGTGAAATACAGAAGTGGATGTGCCTAAAGGTTGTAGAGGATCTGAGTTTTTCATAGAGAGATTGTTGTAGACATGACTCATTATTGTCTTTATAAGGAGTTTTTCATTGATATATGATGCATAGTTGTATTTCTTTAGAGATGACTCATTATTTTCTTGATAAGGAGTACAAATGGATGAACTAGAAAGTGGTCCCCTTATGGTGAAATCCATCATAGGAAGAAACTTTGCAGTTAAGTGTCTTATCATGGTTGATAAGGAGTACAAATGGATGAACTTCAAAGTTGTCCCCTTATGGTGAAATCCCTCACAGGAAGATTCTTTGTGATTGATTTATCCTAGAAGTATGGTTAGAGAACCCATTCTTAATTATGGAATAATGATTTGAAGATCAGTGAATTTTTTAGTCAAAACTATCCTAGATGGATAATGCTTGTCATGCCATTTTTGGTGGTATGTGGAACATCACATAACTCCTCACGGTTTGAGAGTTATGGCCTTACGAAGTTGGAGGACCATCATATGTTGGCTTGAATCCCAAAAAGGTCAAATAAGTCAAAGTGCTTGCAAAGAAGAAATTATTTAAAAGTGAAGTGAAAAATTCAAAGAGAATTATTTAAATAATAAAGTGAAGTGACAAAGTCAAAGAGGATTATTTAAATAATAAAGTGAAGTGACAAAGTCAAGGAGGATTATTTAAATAATAAAGTAAATGGAGAACTTTCTAATTATGGAAAGTGATTATAAGAAGGT
>SNQJ01S0012668.1:407807-421849 GCA_010110895.2 Picea sitchensis
AGTGACAAAGTCAAAGAGGATTATTTAAATAATAAAGTGAAGTGACAAAGTCAAGGAGGATTATTTAAATAATAAAGTAAATGGAGAACTTTCTAATTATGGAAAGTGATTATAAGAAGGTTAACCCTAAAATGAGGAAAATGTGTTAAGTTGTCAAGTGGATATTGGATACATGGACAAGTGGTAAATTAGGCAAAGTTGGATATAGGTGACTATGTGGACAAAATGGCTATGTGGAAATAGTGGTCTAGAAGATTATTCTAAGGAAGCTACTTGGAGAGTATAAATAAGAGGCAAGGGTCTCTTGTGAAAATATCTCTTGAGCATATATTGAAGATATATTCTGAGAGAGAGAGTAGCTGGAGGATCTCATGGATGCATCAAAGTTTCTGTAATTATGAGATCTTGACAACGAATTTTTTCGAAGTTCAGAAACCCTAGTTTCTGATGGAGTATGCGGGAAACAATGGGTCGGAGAGCATACATACGCGGGCTACAGTGAGCCAGAGTGCATAGACACATGGGATGCAGTGAGCCAAAGCACGTACATATGCGGGATGAAGGAGGGAAGAGCCCATACAATAGGTGGAATTCATGAAGACTCGAGTGTGAGATGGTGTCAGTCTCTTGAATTCTGAAGAAGTTCCAGATCTTCATTCTATGGGCTCAGATATGCCATAGAAACTCTAGTATGGTTACATATTTGTCTTGATGGATACTCTTACTTATTTTATGGTGAATGCTTGAGGAATTCTTGGTATGGATGTTGTGATATGGTTATGTTGGTTGATTGATAAGAGTGAGCAACACTCTTACGATATAGTACTGATATGTTTCCTATAGTATATTGGTTGCTTATACATGATGAAGTAGCATTCATATTGTATGGTTTAGGATCATGACATGGAGAGAATAGATGTTTTTTGATTGGTTATGGTTTAGATTGGATAGTGAAAGAAATAATTGGATGTAGAGGATATGAGTTTTTCATAGAGAGAAAACGCTAATTAATCAGAAGGAATACGCAGGTTGTAGTATAGATAGGTCGCGTACATACATGATCTGTACTACTAGTAAGGTGCGTACATATGTGTGTTGCACTACTGACAGGTCATGTACCTATTGACAGATTGGTATATGTTGAGGATTGATTCCTCTTCTCAGTTTGTGTTGAGTTGTGTAAGATAAGTATTACATTGTAGAGCTGGTGCTCTTGTGGAGTTGTAACTCTATTGATTTGTTGTTGATAACCCAAGGATTGTAGTCCATAATAAAAATAAAATTGTTCATACGTATTGTGTTCTTTGTGTTCCTTGTGGTGATGAATTATTGATGATATATGTTGCTTATGTATGTTCACATTTATCTAGTTATAAATCAAAACAATAAGTAATGATTAAATGGTGATTTCTACCTAAGGAGTTTTGTGAAGAGGAAGTTTTAAAAATATCCCTACACTGATTCAACCCCCCCTCTCAGTGTGGTTGGTGTGTCCAACAATTGGTATCATAGAGGGCCTTCACTATAAGCCTTAAAAAGTTTGGAGGAGATCAATGGACACACAAATGGATGATGAAGTTCCAATCCTTGATGAGGAAAACTATTCTACATGGAGAATAGAAATGAAGGAGCATTCAAAGGAAATAGGAGCAAGTGTTTGGAAAGAAGCTATTGGTGGATCAATTCCTTTTAAGAACAATTCAAAGTTTGCATCTCAAAGGGAAGAAAAGAAGAATGATGCATTGACTCTGAAGACCATTCTTAGTGGACTATCAAGTTCTATCAAAGGGAGCATGGAACAATACACTTCCTCCAAGGATCTATGGTTAAAAATAGAGGATACATACCAAAGCAAAAAGGAATACCTTAAAGACAACTCCATCAAGAACAATGAAGGTAAAGAATATCCAAAATACTCTAATTTCAATTATTCTAAATGTGATGATTTTGGCAAAAAGAAAGACCTTGAATACAATTCCATCAAGATCAATGAAGGTAAAGAATCTCCAAAAACCCCTTATTGCAATATTTCAAAAAATGATGATGTTGAATATTTCTCTACAAGTGAAGAAGAAAAGTTAGAAATAGTTTGTGTAGAGTTAGATGATAGTTATCCCATGGAAGAAGTAGAATAAGAACTATCAGAGCTTAAAAGGAAAGTTGAATGGGGGATATTTGAATACAACTATGACCATTGTTACATAGAATATAACTATCTTTCGGAGAACACTAAAAGGTTCCTTAAAAAGAATCAAAATCATATCTTGAAGTTAAAGGAAATTCTCAAGCAACAAGAAGAAAGTAAAAATACTCAATTAGAAGAAATAGAAGAAGAGATCAAAAGACTAAAGAATGAAATAGAAGAGAATAACAAGCTAGATAATGAGATTACGAAAAGTATGGAAGTTAATGTCCATATCAAGACCCAAATTGAAGAAGACAAAAGGGTAGAGAAATTACTAAAGAATCAAGTAAATTAAAAGAAAGAGTCATGTCATAAGTTGGAAGCTGAAGTTGTTGATCTTAGAAAGAAAGTAGATAAGTCAAGCAAATTCTTGAGTATCTCAACAATCTTGAATGAGATCTTGGATAGTCAAATATCACCAAATGATCAATCGGGTCTTGGATACAAGAAAGAAGCTACGCATGTTGAAGAAAGAACCTCAAAGAAGCATGAGGTAAGTCCCTCACTGTCAAAGGATGGAAATAATGTTGCAATTCAATAATCTACACAAGGCAAGGAAAGTTTCAAAAGAACAAAGAAACGAAGACATCAAGAATCCATCCTTACATCTCAAACAAAATTCAAGACACCTTCAAGATGGAAAGATAGATATTATGGTCACAAAGCTTTGGAATGTAGAAATTATGCAAGGAAAGATAGTGAAATATTTCATGACACCCTAAGGTGTTGGAGATGTAATAAAGTAGGAAACATTGTTGTTCATTGTCACATCATGAGATGCTACAACTATAGTGCATTTGGCCACAAATTCCAGGATTGTTGGAACACAAAAAGAAAGTCCATGATTAGGAATTCATATAACATGACTAGAAGAAGGCATGAAATTAGGAAGAAAGACATTTTTAAAAGGATGGAAGCTCAGAGTTTAAGTTCTGAGAAGAAGGGGCACCTTCAAAATTGGGTGAAGAAGATAGATCAATCAGAACAAAGTGGCAGCATTAAGGGAAGCTCAATCTTGTCATCCTCAGAAGCATATGCAAGTTACAAGGGTAACAGTCGCATACATACACAAGATTACCTATGAATAGGTCACGTACATACATGAGTTGTCTATGCAGCATGCCGCGTATCTGTGGAAAAGAGCCTTGGGAAAAAGGCTATGCACATGAGTTGTAGCATGGTATGATGGTATAAATTTGTGTTGCAGGGTCTAACATGGTTTTTTGTAGGGTTTGACAATGTTTGTTGTAGGTGTTCATGATTATAATTGATGTATGTATGGTGGTGATATATGGTTAAGTGTTGGAAGACTATCTTGGATGCATAGTAGTAACCCTAGAATGTGGATTGAGACACTTTTCTATTGAGGAACAATGTTGGTTGTGACAGTGAAGTTATGGCACTTTGGTTATGAGATATATCATGATGATTCTATCTAGAGATGTCATTGATCTATTGAGGCATATTTCTAGTACATATTAGATGCTTAGTATTTGTTGTAGTGAATGGAGGTTGAGGCAGACATTTTAGGGTACATGGCTAGTACATATTTGATTTCCATTAATGTATTGTATGATGTATTGGAAGCATATTTGTTGGATATCTTGGTGCATGCATTTGGCATATGATTGAGCTACTTAGTGGGACATGTAGTTGATGAGTTGATGAGGTGGTCATGTTGTACATCATTGATGATTCATAGCTTGATCTATATTTGATGCATGATTGGCACATGTTTTATGATGGATATGGCATACATGTATGAGATTAATCCTGTTGTGGTATTGGTGCATGGTTGATGCACTTGCTTGGTACAGTTGGTGATACATATTTAGTGCAATGTTGATTCACTCATAGATGGTATATGTTTTTGGATGATAGTACTTGGCTAAAGTACACCATTGGTATTACTTGTTTAGCATATACTTTGGCACTTGATGTATGGGATGACATAGTTGAGACACTTGATTGATTGAGATACATGGTTGTGGCACTTGATTCATGGTAGAATCATATGACAGTTGTTTGAGGCACATGGTTGGCATATTGGTAGGAGAATATGGATGATATACAGTTGGCACACGTTATTGGCATATGGTTGATACACTTCATTGGTGATACCTTATGGTATTGATGTACATGGGTGTTGTGCATGGTTGACATGCAATATGGCATATGATGTACTTGGTTGATATTTTTTTCATGATTCTCTATTTCATTGTCGACATATATTTTTCTTCATGATGTATGGTATGGCATGCATTTGATGCATCGACAGGTCCAAGGATCGTCATAGAAAGAGCGGTCAATCTATGTTTCAGTTGAGCAATAGCATTTTCAGTAGAAGCATATTGTAGTGGTAACATATTGTTCATATTATAGAGAAGATATGGGGAGACATACCCATAGGGGGATTCATTCTTCTTCCAATGATTCTAGGAGGAGATATTCATCAAATGAAAATATGAATACTTGGAAAACGAGCTCTATACTTGGAGAAAATAGCATAAAGGCATAGTTCCAAGGGGAGCGATGTTCACAAGGGGAGAATGAGATATATGAATTTATAATTACATGAGAGTTATATCCATTTTTCAAAAGGGGAGATATTATTTAGGGGAAGATCAAAGGAATTCAAGCAGGGGGAGAAGCCCTAAGGAGAGTTCAGGAAGGGGGAGCATCCCCAAGGAGAGAACTACCCTTTTCCATTGATGTCAAAGGGAGAGAGATAGTCACATTGATGTGATGACTATTGATGTAGAGCAATTCCTTGTCTACATGTTTCCATCAATGATTGGTGTTGACATCAATGTTGGTATTTCCATCAATGCCAAAGGGGGAGATTGTTGGATCATGTTGTCATTGATGTCAAATGATTAATGTCAAGTGGTTGATGCCAACGGATTGATTGATGTCAAAGGATTGATTGATGTCAAAGGAACAATGTCTTGTCATAGTATATTTATGGATCATGTATTGTCCTTGATGTAAATGGATTGATGTCACGTGGAGTCATAGTCATATGATGTCATTCATAGATGAAGATGGATCGATGTGGGTTCATTGATATATGAGGCATAGTTGGACTGATGTAGAGATGACTCATTGTTGTCTTGATAAGGAGTAGAAATGGATGAACTCCAAAGTGGTTCCCTTATGGTGAAATCCCTCACAGGAAAACGCTTTCCAGTAATGAATATGGTCACAAATCTTTGGAATGTAGAAATTATGCAAGGAAATATAGTGAAAGATTTCATAACACCCTAAGGTGTTGGATATGTAAGAAAGTAGGAAACATTATTGTTCATTGTCACATCATGAGATGATATAGCTGTAGTGGATTTGGCCACAAATCCTAGGATTCCTAGAACACAAGAAGAAAGTCCATGATGAGGAATTCATATAGCATGACTAGAAGAAGGCATGAAGTTAGGAAGGAAGACACTTTTGAAAGGATGGAAGCTCAGAGTTCAAGTTCTGAGAAGAAGGGTTACCTTCAGAAGTGGGTGAAGATGAGTGATCAATAAGAACAAAGTGGAATCCTTAAGAGAAGCTCAAGTTTGTCATCCTCATAAGCATACGTAGGTTAAAATGGTAACATTCGCGTACATATGCAATCTGACCTATGAATAGGTCACGTACATACGCGAGATGTTTGTGCAGTAGGCCGCGTATCTATGGAAAAGAGCCTCGAGAAAAAGGATATGCACATGATTTGCAGCATGGTATGATGGTATAACTCTATGTTGCAGGGTCTAACATTGTTTGCTTCAGGTTCTGACATTGTTTGCTACAGGTGTTCATGATTATAATTGATGTATGTATGGTGGTGATATATGGTTAAGTGATGGAAGACTATCTTGGATGCATAGTAATAACCCTAGAATGTGGRTTGAGAAACTTTTATGTTGAGGAACAATGTTGGTTGTGATAGTGAAGTTATGGCACTTTGGTTATGAGATATATCACGACGATGCTAGCTAGAGATGTCATTGATATATTGAGGCACACTTCTAGTACATAATGGATGCTTAGCATTTTCTTTAGTGAATGGAGGTTGAGGCAGACCTGTTAGGGTACATGGATAGTACATATTTGAGTTCCATTGATATATCGTATGATGTATTGGAAGCATATTTGTTTGGATATCTTCGTGCATGCATTTGGCATATGATTGAGATACTTAGTGGGACATGTAGTTGATGAGTTGATGAGGTGATAATGTTGTACATCATTGATAAGTCATATCTTGATCTATAGTTGATGCATGATTGGAACATGTTTTATGATGGATATGAGATTCATCTTGTTGTGGTATTGGTGCATGGCTGATGCACTTGCTTGGTACAGTTGGTGATAAATGTTTAGTGCAATGTTGATGCACTCATAGATGGTATATGTTTGTGGATGATAGTACTTGGCTAAAGTACACCATTGGTATTACTTGTTTAGCATATACTTTGGCACATGATGTATGGGATGACATATTTGAGACACTTGATTGATTGAGATACATGGTTGTGGCACTTGATTCATGGTAGAAACATATGACACTTGTTCAAGGCACATGGTTGGCATATTGGTAGGAGAATATGGATGATGCATAGTTGGAACATATTATTGGCATATGGTTGATACACTCCATTGGTGATACCTTATGGTATTGATGTACATGGTTGTTGTGCATGGTTGGCACACAATATGGCACATGATGTACTTGGTTGATATTTTTTTCATGATTCTCTATTTCATTGTTGACATATATTTTTCTTCACGATGTATGGTATGGAATGCATTTTATCCATGGAAAGGTCCAAGGATCATCATAGAAATAAATATCGATCTATGTTTCGGTTGAGCAATAGAATTTGCAGTAGAATCATATTGTAGTGGTATCATATTGTTCATATTGTAGAGAAGATATGGGGAGGCATTCCCACAGAGGGAGTCATTATTCTTCCCATGATTCCAGGAGGAGATATTCATCAGATGAAAATATGAATACTTGGAAAATGACCTCTATACTTGGAGAAACGAGCACATAGGCATAGTTCCAAGGGGAGATATGGTCACAGAGGTAGCATGAGTGATATGAAATTATCATTACATCAGAGTGATATCAATTTTTCAAAAAGGGAGAGATTATTTAGAGGAATATCAAAGGCATTCAAGTAGGGTGAGCAGTCCCAAGGAGAGTTTAGGTAGGGGGAGAATCCCCAAGGATAGAACTACCCTTTTCCATTGATGTCAAAGGGGGAGAGATAGTCACATTGATGTGATGACTATTGATGTAGATCAATTCCTTGTCTACATGTTTCCATCAATGATTGTTGTTGACATCAATGTTGATATTGAAATCAATGCCAAAGGGGGAGATTGTTGGATCATGTTTTCATTGATGTCAAAGGGTTGATGTCAAAGTATTGATTGATTGATTGATTGATGTAAAAGGATTGATTGATGTCAAATGTTTGATGTCAAAGGAACAATGCATTGTCATAGTATATTGATGGATCATGTATTTTCCTTGATGTAAATAGATTGATGTCAAGTGGAATCATAGTCATATGATGTCATGCATAGATGAAGATGGATCAATGTGGTTTCATTGATATATGATGCATAGTTGGATTAATGTAGAGATGACTCATTATTGTCTTGATAAGCAGTACAAATGGATGAACTCCAAAGTGGTTCCATTATGGTGAAATCCCCCATGGGAAGATGATTTGTAGTTGAGTGTCTTACCACGGTTGATAAGGAGTACAAATGGATGAACTCCAAAGTGGTCCCCTTATGGTGAAAGCCTGCATGAGAAGACTCTTTGCAGTTGTGTTATCCTAGAAGTATGGTTAGCAAACCCATGCTTAATTGTGGAATAATGAGTTGAACATCAGTGAATTTGTCAGTAAAACTATCCTAGATGGATAGTGCTTGTCATGCCATTTTTGGTGGTATGTGGAACACCAGATAACTCCTCACGTTTTGAGAGTTACGGCCTTATGAATTTGGAGAACCATCATTTGTTGGCTTGAAGCCCCAAAAGGTCAAAGAAGTCAAAGTTCTTGCAAAGAAGAAATTATATAAAAGTGAAGTGACAAAGTCAAAGAGGATTATTTAAATAATAAATTAAAGTGACAAAGTCAAAGAGGATTATTTAAATAACAAAGTGAAGTGAAAAATTAAAGGATTATTATTTAAATAATAAAGTAAATGGAGAACTTTCTAATTATGGAAAGCGGTTATAAGAAGGTTACCCATAAAATGAGGAAAAAGTATTAAGTGGTCAAGTGGCTATTGGATACATGGACAAGTGGTAAATTGGGAAAAGTTGGACATAGGTGACTATGTGGAAAAAGTGGCTTAAAAGATGCTTTTAAGGAAGCTACTTGGAGAGTATAAATAAGAGGTAAGGGTCTCTTGTGAAAATATCTCTTTAGCATATATTGAAGATCTTTTATGAGAGAGAGAGTGGTTGGATGATCTCATGGATGCATTAAAGTTTTTGTAAGTCTTAGATCTTGACAATGAAAGTTTCAGAAGTTCAGAAACCCTAGTTTCTAAAGGAATACAGAAGTAGTAGTGAGCCAGAGAGCATACATACGTGGGCTGCAGTGAGCTAGAGCGCATACACACATGGGTTGAAGGAGGACAGAGCGTGTACAATAGGTGGAAGTCATGAAGACTTGAGTTTGAGCTGGTGTCGAGTTCTTGAAGTCTAAAGAAGTTCCAGATCTGCATTCTATGGGCTCATATCTTCCATAGAAACTTTGTTATGGTTACATAGTTGTGTTGATGAATACTCTTGCTTATTTTATGGTGAATGATTGAGGCATTCTTGGTATGGATGTTGTGATATGGTTATGTTATTTGATTGATAAGAGTGAGAAGCGCTCTTACGTTACAATACTGATATGTTTTCTATAGTATACTGGTTTCTTATACATGATGAAGTAGGATTCATATTGTATGGTTAAGGAGCATGAGTTGGAGAGCATAAATGTATTGTAACTAGTTATGGTTAAGATTGGACAATGAAATATAAAAGTGGATGTGACTGAAGGATGTAGAGGATATGAGTTTTTCATAGAGAGAAAACCCTAATTACTCAGAAGGCATACACAAGTTGTAGTACAGATAGGCCGCATACATACACAACTTGTACTACTGGTAGGGCGTGTACATACGTGTTTTGCACTAATGACAGGTCGCGTACATGTTGACAGATTGGTATCTATTGAGGATTGATTCCTCTTCTCAGTTGGTGTTGAGTTGTGTAAGCTGAGTCTTGCATTGTGGAGATTGTGCTCTTATGGAGTTGTAACTCTATTCAGTTGTTGTTGATAACCCAAGGATTATACTTCATAATAAAAATAAAATTGTACATACATATTGTGTTCTTTGTGTTCCTTGTGGTGATGAATTATTGATGATATATGTTGTTGATGTATGTTCACATTTATCTAGTTATAAATGACAACAATAAGTAATGATTAAATGGTGATTTCTAACTAAGGACTTTTGTGAAGGGGAAGTTTTAAAAATATCCTTACACTGATTCACCCCCCCCCCCTGTTGAGTTGTAAGCCGAGCCTTGCATTGTGGAGATTAGCTCTATGAGTTGTAACTCTATTCGCTTGTTGTTGATAACCCAAGGATTATACTTCATAATAAAAATAAAATTGTACATACATATTGTGTTCTTTGTGTTCTTGTGGTGATGAATTATTGATGATATATGTTGTTGATGCTGTATAAGTTCGACATTTATCTAAATTATAAATGACAAACGGGGCCAAGTAATGATTAAATGGTGATTTCTAACTAAGGACTTCAGGAAGGGGAAGTTTTATTCCACACTGATTCACCTCTGCATGTTCGTAGCTTAGTGTGCTCGGTGTGTCCAACAAAAACCCCTTATATTTCCTGTACAAAATGAGAAAATAAAAATGTACATCTCAAAACCCCTAAAAGGGTGACATCATGCTACAAAATGGTGATTTCAAGCTCAAAAGGGGGTGACGTCAAGCATATATGATGAAACGTTGGGCCTCCAAAGGCCAGGTGGAATCCTCCAAGGTGAAATAATGTGGAGTGAAGTGTCTCTTCACCCAAAATCATTATAATCATATGTGGAACCACGCCATCCATCAAATCGTAGCCCCAAAAGGTGACATCAAGGCTAGAGGGTGATGTCATAGGCCTCCAAAGGCCACGTCCAAGTAAAAGAGGAGTGAAATAAAAGAAATCATCCTCCATCCTCTATGCAGAAGAGCTCCAGGGTTTTCTTCCTAGCCTGTGGGCTCCCAACCCATGTATTTGGCATATTGACCAAGATTGCTCAAACCAATCCCATTTTTCCATCATCCAAGGTTACAAGGATGTGAGATACATTCTCTGATGTTTTTGAGTCACTACATGACTCACTACTCTCCATACACGTGCCAAAGTCCTGAAATAAAGGCACATCATATTGGGTGAAAGCATAGGACGTCACTCAAGAACCATGTTAGGGACATTCAAAACAAAGAATAATATAAGACAAGGTAAACCAAAGTTCATAAGAAATATCAGTCCTTAAAACATGCAAAGTAATCTAAAACTTAAGACATAATCCATGTAAAATGATTCATCCCATTGTTTCCTTCAAGCATCACAAGGGCTAGGACCCCATGTGAGTTATCAGGTTTAAGTATGGGAGGGTCTTCCTCCAACCCTATTAGGTGTGCCACCTAGGAAGGAAATAAAGTAACCTGATTAGGGGGGTAGGCCCTGAGAGTGACAAGAGAAAGTAAAACCCCATCAAGAGTAAGTGTGAATGTGATATGGTATTAGGCTTACGATATCCATTTCTATGAGATCCTTTGTAGATGTATCATTTATTTCCTGAGATACCCTTTCCTTGGTACTTTATGCATTCTAAAACCCTTATTTTAGTTTTGATACCTAGTTATCATTTTCAAGTCCAATTTATAAGGTTTCAAGTTTCAATCCTTTAATTTTTATTGGGAAATAATCCCTTACAATTGGGGCATTCATTCACATATGAACAAGGGTGATTACCATTAAAGGGGGTAGAGTTCAGCTTAGCCTGAGGATTTTATGGTGGCTTTTATAATTTAGAAATACCATATACATATAACAATTGCATCATCCTATGGGCCTTCAACCCCTTCTTTTCATGAGAGACTAGGCCATAGAAAAATTTTAGGATATGTGAAAGGATTCAATATGGAAGGTGTTAAGTATATGATCAAGAACATAATGTTACCCTTGTTGGAAAACTAAGAGGGGGCGGTGAATCAGTTGTCACCGTGCTTAAACAATTATGCTTCCTTTAAATTCTTTACAAGGCACTCAATGATAATCACAATAATGCAGGAAAATAAGCAATGGCACATTCAACATCAGTCACATCTATGAGATACATAGAGATAGATATTTCCCGAGGAAACCCATAAAGGGTAAAAACCTCTTCTTCTTTATATGATAAGAATTATTTACATTCTTTACATTATCATACATATGAGAACCTACTCATCATGAGGCTACAACCTCTGTTTTTGCAAGTTGCAACTTGCTGAGAGCACCAACTCTCTATTTTCTCTAGCACCCACTAGAAGGAAGCACCAACTCCCTCATTTCTCTAGCACCATCTAGAGGGAAGCACCAACTCCCCATTGTTCCAACACCAACTGGATGGAAGCACCAACATCCAATCATACAAGAACCAACCTGTAAAATAGAGAACAACAGTTCTCCCTTGCACCACCCTGCCACCCTTGGTTCTCTGGCTATAACTAGATGGAAGCTACAACTCCCTTTGTTCAAGAACCCACTTGAACCTTTGAGGAAAACAGTCCTCCCTAGCACCTCCCTTCCTCCCTAGTTTATGAATATGAATTACTGAAACTTATTACAATTATATAGTGTTCAACAACAACTTACCAGTCTCATCACTATTCTGCAAGATTTTGCTGCTCAGTATTCCTCACTGTCTTCCTGCATGCATCCATTACACTTTTCTATTCTTCTTCCTCTTGTGCTTTATGCACCATTCCCATTCAATGCACCTTTTTTCTTCTGTCCATTTCAACTGCTGCACTCCACCTCCTTCTTCACACATGCTTCCCACGCCACCACAACAACCCTGATCTCTTCTTTGTTCGACCTTCTTATTCTCTCTATGCATCTTGTGCATGCTCTATGTCCAATGGTTCTACATGCTCTCCATGTCGAGTGCTCTGCCTGTTCATCATGGAAACTCTTCAGCTTCTCTGTTTTTTAATCCCCTTTCTCCATCATCACTGGGTGTCATCATCAAATTATTTCGCATCACCATCAGTTAACATTCTCCATTTTCTGTTACAGTCAAGGTCAACCACTCTGTTGCAGTTACAGGCTTCAACACTCATACATATGTCAATCGCCTCCACAAACACTCAATGTTCCACTTACAGATCACTTGAGATTCTTCACCTCCTCTGTCAATCACCCCAAAGTGTCTTCGAGTCCTCTGGAAAAAACCATCAGTGGTTTCTAGTAGTTACACTGTGACGTGCAATAGTAACCCTCAGATTTGATTCAATTTCATCTGCACCATTGGATGAATTTCATTAGTCTTGCATTCATTTTGGCATTCCGCTCTTTGGCATTTCAGGATTTGTGTGATCAAGTGTCTTGACACTCCATGCCGTGATCCATGAAATGGAGCTTGGTTTCTCTAGCTCTTTCCTCTATCTCTCATCGATGTGACCATAGCCTTATTCAAAAACTGCATTTTGCAATTTCGCGTTTCGACACTTCAGCATTTCGGTACTCCTGTGGTGAGTTGTTTCAACACTTCAACTCTTAGTATCCGAAACTCCAAAATGGAGTCAGATCAACGGTCTGGTACTCCAGCATTTCTAATTTCAACGAATCGACATTTCGTTATACCTGTGGTAAAGTTTCTTGACTCTCCATGTTGCGGTGCCCGAAACTTCGAAATGGAGCTTGTATGTGACATTTTGAGACTTCGGGTTTCGCGATTTCAGGACTCCTTTGATGAAAAGTCTTTACTCTTGACTCCTCCTACTCCCGGTATCCAAATATCTGGTATGGAGTCTTTATCATTTCTCGACTTCGGGTTTCGCGACTTCGAGACTCCTTATGATGAGAGTCTTTGTCAGTTCCATCTCCCGGTATTCGAAATCTCGGTATCCAGTACTCCAAGCGATGCACATGTTTCAAGTTTTCACATTTCGGCACTTCGGGACTCCTGATGATGTGAGTCTTTGACATCTCCATCTTCTGGTAACCAAAATCCTAGTATCGAACACTCTGAGTGATGTGCCTTTTTTCAGGTTTCGGGATTTCGCATATTAGCACTTCAGGACTCCTGATGATGAGATTTTGTGACATCCCTATCTCCCAGTATCTGAAACTCTGGTAGCTAAAAATTCAAGTGATGCGCCTATTTCTCAATTTTGGGGTTTCACATTTTGCGACTTTGAGACTCCTGAGTTGGAGAGTCTCAACTCTTGACTTCTCCATCTCCCGGTAACCGAAACTCCGAAATGGAGTCTTTGTTGAGGTGATTTTTTGGGGTTTCTCATTTCACCTTGCTCGTTTAAAGAGTGTGTAAGTTATCTTGGATCTAATGCCGATCGGACCTCAGGCTCAGATCTGACATTCATCGAGAAATCTTCAATGAGATCCATCACTGCATACTCTGATATTGTCGAGCTTGCTCTACAGTGTCTTCCCAAAAGACTTATGGTGCCCGCCTAGCACATCCTTCCTGTACTCAATCCATCATCGCTATTGTACTTTCCATCATTGAAAAGCATACACTGCCTATAAAACATGCCAACAA
>SNQJ01S0012668.1:421859-436492 GCA_010110895.2 Picea sitchensis
ATATACCAAGGGTTCATTTTTCTTTGAGCGGACAATACTAATCCACACTTGTCACTTTCCTTCTTCTTCCAAAACTTGACATTTTCAGCAGGGGATTTCGAATCTGGTTCATAGTTCCTTAACCAACAGTCAATAGATTTATGTCCCAAGTTATGATAAGTGTAGCATTCAATCTCATTATTAAATAGGTCAAACCTATTGTTGCAGTGTTGTCTACTCATTGACTATTGATTAATTCTTGGCCTCCTTAGTTGCATGTCCCTAGACTTAATTTGGAAATTTGCAATCTATGAAGGATTGTTACTTCATTGTATCATTCTTTGTTGTGGGAAGTATTTATTCCTTTGAAATCTTAATTTCTCATGTCTAAGTCTTAAGGAACAATTTACATCTTTTTGACCAAAGTTAGAATAGTAGAAACAATAGCCATGGAAAAATTCTTTGTACCTGGGAAATGGTTGTCTTCTTTGTGAAAATTGATTTCTTCCATGCTAATGACATCTTTCAGCAATGAGCACATTATTTCTTTGTTCTATAGATTCAATTCTAGCATCTTTTTCCTTACTTCTCCTGGGCGGTTGATTGTCTTCCTTTGTTTCTGTAGGTTCGTTGTTGTTATTGGTTGTACATTTGACAAACTTGATGGGTTCTTCATTTCTTGGCTTCCCACTACTTGATCCCTCTTCATAACCCAAACCGGTTTTCAACTTTGGATTCCTTTGCTGATTCAGGATGGTGGCTAATCCTTTTGAGGCTTTGATACTTGATAGATTTTTTTTATACAAGGCTTGAAACTTCTCCATCTCTTTCCTAGTTTTCATTACTTCTTGTTCTAATGCTTCAAATCTTGCCTTCTTTTATGATAACTGTCGTTTCAGAATGTATTTGATTTTCTTTGCCTCTTCTAATTCTACTTTTAGTAGGACAAGGTCTTCATTAGATTTTTTACTTTCTTTCTCGAACTGTATCAACAATTGTCTTTGCTTTCTGTTCTTGATTCTTATTTTGTCAATCTCTTCCAGTGCACTGATCGGTTCTCCTTCCATGTCAACCATAAATTCTTCTTCATTAACATCACTCCCTATGTTGTTATTATCATAATCCTTTTTGGCCATAAGTATGAAGTTATTTAGTTTATCTTCAATAGAGGAGTCATTGTCTTCATCATTTGACAGATCATCATCATTGTTTATGCAAATCCTTTTCTTCTTAAAGCTATTCTCTTTACATAAATTTTTGTGTTTGTACTTCTCCTCATCATCATATGTCCGATCCTTTCCTTTGTGGGGTCATTTATTTGCAAAATGATCTATCCTACCACAGTTGAAACATTTGAAAGGCAGTTTACCTTTGTAATTTCCTGATCCCTTCTTCAGTCTCTTCACAAATTTTTCTTCAATTTCATCGGGATCAGAATCCTCATTCTCATCTACTTTAAATGATCCTTCTCTGGAGGTGGGTTTATCTTTAACTATTCTCATTTCATATGCAGTCAAAGTTCCTAGAAGTTGATCAGAATCCAAGGTTTTTAGATCATTTAGTTCTTCTATAGCAATGACCTTTGGATTGAACCTATATGGGAGAGATCTCAAGATTTTTTGAACAAAAGAAGGTTCCTCAATTGTTTCACTAAGTTCTTTCATTCCATTTACCATTTATTCTACTCTTAGAAAGTATTTTCCAACAGTTTCATCTTCTTTCATCTTCAGCTGTTGAAACTGCATTCTGTAGGTTTGAAGCTTGGCATCCTTTACCTTTTCATTACCTTCATAACTGTTAATGAGTTTGTCCCACATTTCTTTACCAGTTCCTAGATGCATAAATTTTACGAATTCTTCTTCTGCAAGCCCACTCAAGATAGCATTCATAGCCTTAACACTGAAGCTAAATTCTAGTTTGTCATTATTATTAGCTAGTACAACTGGCTTTACATAACCAATATCTACCACATCCCAAACATCTGCACCTAAATCCATTATGTAGGTTCTCATTCTAACTTTCTTCAAGGCACAATTTGTTCCATTGAACAGAGGGGCCTTATTGGTTGAATTTCCTTCATGGCTTGACATGTTTAAGCTCTAGGATCTACCTTTAGATAAAAGGGGTCGGCTCTGATACCAATTGTTGGACAATTGAGAGGGAGGGGGTGAATCATTTGTCACTGTGCTTAAACAATTATTCTTCTTTTAAATTCTTTACAAGGCACTCAATGATAATCACAATAATGTAGGAAAATAAGCAATGGCACATTCAACATCAATCACATATATGAGATACATAGAAACAGACATTTCCCAAGGAAACCCATAAAGGGTAAAAACCTCTTCTTCTTTATATGATAAGAATTATTTACATTCTTTACATTATCATACATATGAGCACCTACTCATCGTGAGGCTACAACCTCTATTTTTGCAAGCTGCAACTTGCTTAGAGAACCAACTCTCTATTTTCTCTAGCACCCACTAGAAGGAAGCACCAACTCTCTGGTTTCTCTAGCACCAACTAAAGGGAAGAACCGATTCCCCGATGTTCTAGCACCAATTAGATGGAAGCACCAACTTCCAATCATACAGGCACCAACCTGTAAAACAGAGAACAATAGTTCTCCCTTGCACCACCCTGCCACCATTGTTTCTCTGGCTGCAACCAGATGGAAGCTACAACTCCCTTTGTTCAAGCACCCACTTGAACCTCTAAGGATAACAGTCCTCCCTAGCACCTCCCTTCCTCCCTAGTTTATGAATATGAATTACTGAAACTTATTACAATGATATGGTGTTCAACAACAACTTACCAGTCTCATCACTGTTCTGCAAGATTTCACTGCTCAGTCTTCCTCACTGTGTTCCTGCACGCATCCATTACACTTTTCTATTTTTCTGCCACTTGTGCTTTTTGCACCATTCCCATTCAATGCACCTTTTGTCTTCTATCCATTTCAGTTGCTGCACTCCACCTCCTTCTTCACACATGCATCCCACGCCACCGCAACAACCCTAATCTCTTCTTTGTTCGACCTTCTTATGCTCTTTGTGCATCTTGTGCATGCTCTGTGTCCAATGGTTCTGCATGCTCTACATGTCGAGTGATCTACCTATTCATCATGGAAACTCTTCAGCTTCTCTGTCTGTTAATCCCCTTTCTCCATCATCACTGAGTGTCATCATCAAATTACTTCGCATCACTAGCAATTAAGATTCTTCATCTTCTGTTACAGTCGAGCTCAACTACTCTGTTGTAGTTACAGGCTCCAACACTCATACAACTTTCAATCGCCTCCATGAACAATCAGTGTTCCAATTGTAGATCACTTGAGATTCTTCACCTCCTCTGTCAATCACCCCAAAGTGTCTTCGAGTCCTTTGGCAGAAACCATCAATGGTTTCTCGCAGTTACACTGTGACGTGCAACAATAGCCCTCATATTTGATTCAATTTCATCTACACCGTTGGATGAATTTCATTAGTCTTGCATTCATTTTGGAATTCCTCTCTTTGGCATTTCAGGATTTGTGTGATCAAGTGTCTCGACACTCCATGTCACGATCCCCAAAATGGAGCTTGGTTTCTCTAGCTCTTTCCTCTATCTCTCGCCGATGTGACCAATGGATTTGACCTAGCCTTATTCAAAAACTGCATTTCGCAATTTCACGTTTTGGCACTTCGTCATTTCAGTACTCCTGTGGTGAAGTGTTTCGACACTTCAACTCCTGGTATCCGAAACTCCGAAATGGAGTCAGATCAGCGGTACGGTACTCCAGCGTTTCTAATTTTGATGAATCGGCATTTCAGTATTCTTGTGGTAAAGTTTCTTGACTCTCCATGTCGCGGTGCTCGAAACTCCAAAAAGAATCTTGTCTGTGAAATTTCGCGACTTCAGGTTTCATGATTTTGGGACTCCTCTGATGAAGAGTCTTTAATCTTGAATCCTCCTACTCCCGATATTCAAAACTCCAGTACGGAGTCTTTATCATTTTTCGACTTTGGGTTTCGCGACTTCAGGACTCCTTATGATGAGAGTCTTTGTCATTTCCATCTCCCAGTATCCGAAATCCAGGTATCCAATACTCCAAGCGATGCACTTGTTTTGGGTTTTTGCATTTCGGCACTTCGAGACTCCTGATGATGTGAGCCTCTGACATATCCATCTCCCAGTAACCGAAATCCTGGTATCCAACACTCCGAGTGATGTGCCTTTTTTCGGGTTTCAGGATTTCACATTTTGGCACTTCGAGACTCCTGATGATGAGAGTCCATGACATCCCTATCTCCCAATATCTGAAACTCCGGTAGCCGAAACTTCGAGCGATGCACTTATTTCATGATTTCAGGGTTTCACATTTCGTGAATTCGAGACTCCTGAGTTGGAGAGTCTCAACTCTTGACTTCTCCATCTCTCGGTAACCAAAACTCCGAAATGGAGTCTTTGTTGAGGTGATTTTTCAGGGTTTCGCATTTCACCTTGCTCGTTTAAAGTGTATGTAAGTTCTCCTAGATCCAACGTCGGTGGGACCTCAGGCTCAGATCTAACGTTCATTGGGAAATCTTCAATGAGATCCATCGCTGCATACTCTGATCTTGTCGAGCTTACTCTTCAGTGTCTTCCCAAAAGACTTATGGTGCCCACCTGGCACATCCTTCCTATACTCAAGCCATCATCACTGTTGTACTTGCCATCAATGAAAAGAATACACTGCCTATAAAACATGCCAACAACCCTTGAAATCCCCCCCTAGTATTAACCCTTTTCCTTGGGCAGTGAAAATGATGATACTGGGGCACAAAATATGAACACCAAGGTGAAACAAGGAAACTGACACAATTTCCCAAACCAGTGATCCATTATCCAAATTCAACCAAGGATATCACTCACATGCTCAATAAATTAATTACAACGGATTGAATAAAATAAGGACTAACATACCTCATGGTAACTATGCCTTACCATCTCCCATACTCTAGGTTGCTTGAATGTCATGAGCCTTGGTTGATCTATGTTGGGAGGAAAATGATGGGTGTTGTTGGGTTGCCATCTATGGACATGATAATCATCATCATCATCATGGTGTATATCATTTTATCCATTACAAGCCTCGAGAAATGATATCCTCAACTTACCCCCAGGCATGGCAGGGGGTAAAATGCCATTCAGTCGTGTGTCAAATTCCTCCTCACTAGATTTCATGGTGGATACTTGTCGCTGTACCAACCCTATCTAGTTGATTAAAAATTGATAAATAGGATTTTCTTCCTTCCCACTTATGGAGAAGATCCGATGGATAGTCTTAGAGAAAAGGATACCCTGCAAGAGGAGTTCTATTCTAAATTAGAAACATGCATGATTAAGGGATTTTTCCCTTGTGACCTTGGGTTAAGTCAAAACAGTGCAAGACTGAATTTAGAAGATAGAACCTACCCTCATCCATATCAATGCATACAAGAAATACCTACTTTTATAAAGGGAGAGAGAGAAAGGAATAAGGAGAGGCCTCGCATCTTGAATCCTTCATTCAATGTCAATCCCTGCTTTTGCTTCTTGAAGCACTCATGATCTCTACTAGAACTACCCTAAAATAGGAAACCAAGAATAGAATCCTACAAGGTAGTTATACATTCAAATAGCATATATCATGTGCATATATTCCAATAAATATGAAAAACATTAACACATGTCATAACAAATGAACGAATAAACACACAATACAAGGGAAAGATAACTCTTCTATTACTAATAATGTGATAAATGTAGTTACAACCTGATTCACCCTTCAACACTAGTTTAGAGCCAATTTCCCTAGGTTCCTCCAAATACCTTCAAGCATAAATCAAGCGGTAAGTATTATTCCTTAGATAACTCAACAGGGATAAGAACAAACCCTATATTTATATAGAGAAAGGAAGGAACAATGGAAAAGGAGTTTCTAGGAATAGGATATGGCTCAGAGAATGAAGAGATTAGGGAAGCTTGATAAAAAAAAATCTAGCATGATATTGCACCCTAGTTATTTTTCCTCATCCATGCCCTCAAAGGTGCATTTATACCATCCTTGAGAGGTTTATAAGGTTGAATTCCATTTTTTATGGGCTTAGAGAGGTTGGGAAATGAGCCCAATTGAAATCCCCACTCGAAAAAGTGGAATTAATTTTTATTTTCATTTTTTTGAGGGCATTTGTAGGGTGCAAGCTAGCAAGGCATGAATTTCCACGTGTTGCACAAAGGAAACCCACAAATACAAGAAAAATTCAAGTTTTTGAGGTGCTTTGATGAGGGAAGTTGGGATTTTTATTAGAAGGATAGGGGAAGGGTTGGGCCATGTCACAAATGCATAGGTGTGGTAATTTGTGCTATAACATATGCCCTTTAATGTATGAGGTCAGAAGAGAAAGTGATGGTTGAAATACATTAAAACTCTAAGAGGCAAGGATGAAATGAAAGAATCCATGTACGTTCCCAAGACAACTAATCCAAAAATAGAAACCATCAACCAAAATCAAGTAAGAGTATTATATTCCCAAGTCAGGCATACCCATGCTCAAGAATGATGTAAGCATGGTTGCAAAATCAAATGCACTACAGATCTATGGTATATATGAAAGTATGACTAATTTCCATGACCATGAGAAATAGATAGTGGATCCATCTGATATATATGAAGTACCAAGAATGGCCACAAGGAATACACAGTGGATCCATGTGAAAGTAGATCGTAGCCACAAATAGATACAAAGTGGAGCTATGTCTCAAAATCAAGAATAAAGGATATCTAGGACCAATGGAGTGAATAAAATGAACATCTACAAGTACCAATGTTTTTGGAGTGGTACAATATGTTTCAGGTAGGAACAAAAAATATGTGATGCTCGTACTTCAGTCGTAGTATTCAAAAAAATTCACCGTGGTATGAGTCTACACCATGCGGATAGATGTGTTGGGGTTTAACATTGTGAAACACCATTTTATCATTGGTCATTAATGTATACCCTTAACAAATGTAAAACAACACATTGATGATGATAATGGGAATCAAGGTACCATGGTACAATCTAACAATTGTGAATAAATAATATGATCTCGAACACTTAATATAATCTATCGAGAAGGGGACATGGATGTATTCCCACTAAAATAGTGAGGGAAATTTCCACTGATGACTACAAGCCCTAGGGTACTAAATATGACTCTAGATCCCTATCCTAGATAAAGATGTGTTGAATTCGATGAGAATCGATCTACTGAAAGGAAGGAATTAAGACATCCTCCATCATCCAGCACAAGGGGTAGCAGAAGGCCAAATATTTTGAAGGACTCGAATGAACATATTGTAAGGACCACATCGAGGTACGAATCCAACAAGCACYAGATGGAATAGTGCATGGTAGATACTCTTTAAATAGTAGAGAATAAAGGAGACTACTAACAAAGATGAGGAATCCACCAATGGGGTCAAATGGAAACTGAGATACCACACAAATCCCTATGTATGATGATTTTTGTTAACGTTSAACACAAGGGAAACCACTCAGTCAATGACCAATTATATTTTGTATCTTCTTATGACTGATCATTCTCACAACTCCTTCATATCCATCCATCTGGGGTGCGCTTAATGTGCCCCTTTTCTTGTTGAGGTTGGAAGAACCACCCTGCAAGTTCTTCCCTTATGGGAAAGGGTTGTCCAACACAACATGTTGTTCTTGTTTTTTTTTCAAATTCATAAGGCGTTGGAGTTATTACATTTGCGGGAATTGATGTGTAAGATGATCATCCCCAAAAATATTTCAAGGGAACTACACCTTCCTTTTTTCATCTTTTTCTCTCTCAACATTCTTATCATATTTTTTATTTTTTACCCCACCACCTTTCTTTCCATTTCCTTTCTTATCTTGGGGTTGTTGAGGGCCATTATGAGTATTCAAGTGAAAAAAATGTACATCTAATTACTGGGTGGCAGGGGTGGTCGAGCCATGCGTCAAACCAACCACGGGCTATTGGATAGCCAAGTTATGCATCTAGTTTGTGACCATATCTACGTCTTTACTTTGTGTGGAACCCACAATTCCATCAACATTTGGAGATGACTTTGGCTTTTCCAAGTTAAGGGTAGACCTCAACACATTTGGCATAGTCGCATAGAGCATGCCAAATTGAGAGTAAATGAGCTCTAATTGTTGTGCCCTAAAAATTGCTTGTTCTTTCGAAAATACTCCCAAATTTGCAACATCCTTTGAAATATATGGTAGTAAGGATTCCAATAACCACTCAAGGAGAAACTCTAGTGGAACCATTTCTTTAATCAAGCTCTTATGTCTCCTCCATTCCTAAATTTGACCGAAAATGTGTGTACCCTTATCTTGTTCAAATTTGGCTAGTGGTTCTATACCGTCATCATACCGAATAAGGAATTGAAAGTGGTTAATGTGCACCATGGATAAGTCACCAATGTGGTGTATCTCACCCTTTCTAGTTCTATGTACCACTTGGCAACACCTTTAGTGAGAGAGTGTTGGAACAGATGCAAGTGAAAGGAGTCGTCATTCAATGAATTAGGTGAACACCACAAATATAATATCATCACATGTTCTTATGGATCTTAACTACTTTTTCCTTCAAATTTGGGGATGTCTGAAGGTAACTTGTTTGGGACCGCAAGCTAGCTAAGCTCATGAAAAATGGGGTCATTCATCAACTTGGATAGGTCTATAAAATGCAATGTTTCCAAAAATGGTAGCCTAGGCTACGAGATCGACTGATTGGAAACCTGAAAAGTAGACCCTAGATTGTAACTAGCACCAAGTTGCTAGAAATATTTCATGAAAGGACCAAGTCTTGGGACAAAAATCTTGTTGACCCTGTTTGAATGGAGAAAATCCTCCACCCATTCAGTTCCCAAAAGGAAAAATAGGATTTCCCCCAGCACTACACCCCATTGTGAAGGAAAGACTCCAAGAATGGGGTTAAACTGATCGGGAAAGGGGTTACCCCCTTGAGACATCCCTTGCATGGGATTTCAATGGACTTTGAGAGGGATATCCCCCAACAATGTCCCTTGTGAGGAGAAATGTACTTGCATTGGAACAAATTGACCTTTGAAGGGGTTTCCCCCTATCAAAACTACAAACGAGGTGAAAGGATTAATCTTTAAACGACCATACAGTGTGAACAAAGTTGAAGGGGATGACATACTAGAGGACTACTATCCACTACTCATAGAATTTCCCCAGCCCTAGGAGGGGTTAGGCCAGAAGATGGGAGAGCTCGCTCCCAAACAATGGTGACAATTAAGAAATATAACCTCTTCCCTAGTGATACGCTTGTTAAGGAGCCAAAATTCCACCTGAACCCACACTCGATGCATGGGACGTCAATTGAGAATCATCCAATGTGTTTAGCACATCCATCGATGGAATACCATATGAAAAAGAATTTGTTGTTGATGTTATATATGCAGTTGCAATCATGGCTTGAGTAGGACCAACTAACAATGAAGGAAATCTATTGGTCTGAGCAACGACATTTGACTGACTGACAATATTCATTTGACTAGACACACTGGGGGAAATATCCCTCCAATGAAAATTGTCGGGGTGGGAGTTACGGGGAATATCGACACAGACACTACCATAGTGTCATCCATAATGGCTCAATGAAGAGGGATACTATCATAAAGATTTGATATAGGAGGTGGGACTTGTATCACATGGAACGAATATGGCCTAGGTAATGGAGGATTGATGTGCAGAGTGAATTCTTTGGCTCCAAGAAATTCAACGATTACTTCCTATGGTTCTAAAGAATGAAATTCTAGAGGTTTTGAGTCTATTATATCGACCTTACAAATCGTCACAAATGTTTCAGATGTATCAAGTCGATGCCTTAAAGGAGGTAGAGGAGAATTATTTCTAACTTCTTCTTCAGGAGGAAGGCCTTGAATTCTCCTTGATCTACGAAGAGGTTGGTCAGCCACTTTGAGTTGTCAACTCTCCATGAGACCACAATACATGAAAACTCAAGAAATTATATGATCATCGAGCTCACCACTAGAAAAAATCCTATATGGAAACAAAAGACACAAACAAACCTCATTATTATCCTGACTAGGGTGGATTAGGTACTGAGATCACAATAATCACAAGGTAGAGTAAAGGGCCTTTCGAACATAGGCATAGGTTGATTAAGTCTCGTGGATCAATGGACAAAGGAATGAGAAGTGGTTATCCTAACCTCCACTAACCATCCTTATCCGATTCAAGTACCCATGCTTCCTAGGGCACCCTCCAACAATAATTAAAAGTGTGATGTGAAATCCTCCCTAGGTACCAAGTAAAAACTTCATACTCACCTTCTGAGATCCCTAGGAATAACCACTAAGGTCACCAAATCATATTCATTGTCTAGGGGGTACAGTCGATAGTGGGGATAAAACATATGGGCAAGGTAGTTAGGCCTAAATCCTTGAAATCACCACCTCTCAATAAGGTATGGGTACTAACGAAACCCCCAATACACAATATTTTCACTATGCTTAGTTACGCTCTGGTGGGGTCTCTCCTTGGCTCTCCTTTACACGACCTCATTTTTATATCATGTGTTAGAGGAGGCTCTCGTCTATACTTATTAGATGGTTAGATTTAGACTCTCCCTAGATCAGAGTACTACATTATTTTTTTGGCATTGGAGAAATTTACTCTCCACCCTAAACCAATGCCCTAGCCTAAACTCATTCATGTACCCTATAAAAGTGAAGATGTCTAAAAAAATGTTTAGTTAATTTTTCATTTTAGTTTTTTTTTTTACTCAAAAAAAGGCATGGATGAAACTTGAATGGTGTTTATGAAATACTCCAAAATCAAATCACTTAAGAACACAATGCAGCATGTGGCTTATTCAAATGAAAAAGGTGCACAACCATGCTTAAAAAAAACTCTTTTCTTTCCAGTAATGAAAAAAAAATGTGTTTTGGATTCAATATTTAAAACACTTTGTAATGCAACCTAGAATATTATTTTCAAGGAAAAATGAAAAATATAAATGCAAAACTTTGCAAAAAGAGGTTCTTTTCTTTGAAAAAGGATACCAGTACCAAATCAAACAATGATGCACAAAAACTTGACTGTTAGTTAACTAACTCTTTTCTTCCAATAATCAAGGGAAAGGGTTCAAGAAAATAAGAATCTTGGAAAACAAGTATGTTTTTTTATCTTTTCGTCTAAAATAATTGAAATGAAAAAAAAATCAATTTTATTTTTCTTTTGTAAAGAAAGAGAAGAAAGCATAGAGAAAGAAAGGAATTAGCCAAGAGTAAATAAAAAATCAACAAGACTAGACATGTAACCCAGACAAGCCTGACTGACCTCTCAATCCAACCAAAAATCATGTAAACAAGAACTGACTTCAACAAAAGAATGATATTCTTTTATGTGATTAACATTTTTTTAAAGACTTCAAAAAGCACAAACTATTAGCCTATGGATTACTTTTACCAATCACTAAATCTAAAATGTCACCTATATTTGTATTATTCATTTAGGGTATTAGTAATATATCTTCAAGTGATGACTAATGAGTTAGTTAAGATTGCATGATTTTAGAATCTAGAGAAAATCTCTCTATGAGGTGGCATCACCCATTGTACTATAAATATGTGACATTGGAGTGAATAAATTTTGTGTGTTGGATAGTGAGCCTTTTCCGCCATGTTGTTCTTCTTATGGTCTTAAGGGGCCTGGTAATCATCCCATGATAGTGATTTGTGATTTGTGGATGCCATTAAAGATCCAATGATTAAGCTCAAGGATAAGAAGCATGTATGCTGATTGAATAACAATGCATATACAACCACGAGGTTGCAAGAAAGTCAATATAGTGGGAGAGTGCAAGACAGATTTCAAGCAAGGAGTAGTGCGCATCTGATCCACTATTCTCACTAGCAAATTATTATGGGCATTAACGACATGATGAGACGATTTGTGAATTCATGACAGAGCCATCCAAATCTGAAGCATGGGATCTATGCGCTCACGGTGAGGTCGATCTGCCCAACAACTGATCTGAGTTTTTTGGTTTTGAAGCTGATTTAAATTGTTATCACAGAATTATAATTGTTTGCTATTGGATTTGTGCGATAGACCTGTAGGATAGATCTCTTTATTAATGAAATCGAAAATCCTTAAGAGCCAATGCATTGTGGTTGTTTATTATATCTGGAAATGAAATTAAAGATCTGCCCAACAATTACCTTCCCATCTTTGGCCATCGACCAGATCGACTAGATCCATATATGTGTGCAAAGGTGGTGATAGGTAGATAGATCTTTGTGGAATCTTTGGCGCTTGATGACCCTGCCACGAGAATTGAACCTGTAACCTTACCATACATTCTCTATTTGGCTAGTTTGGAGCAGATTTCTGGTTTTCAGAATTCAATGACTCTGCAGATCCATATCGAGTATGTGCAGAGACTGAGGTAAATGGTGAAGATGTCAGGTCGTAGATATTTGAAGGGTAGATCATTGTTGGAAGGTTGCATTGAACTAAATTTCATGTAAATTACCGTCACGATAGTCTGCATGAGTTGTCGCTCCTTGTAGGACCCTGTGCTGCATGTTGATGAGAGGAAAAAATTATGTTCATTTGGATTTGTCCTGATGCACATTCATTGCTTGGTGAAGAGCAGCTAAGATATGCATAGTTCCCTTCTTGTCATGTGCCTCGACTTCAATCCTCTAAATGAGATGGTAGATAGCCTATTCACGGATCTAATTAAAGTCCTCGATCTGTGCAAGGTTGAGCATTTCGAACATGGAGTTTTGTTGCTGAAAACACAAGTTGGCAGAGTATATGCCACTATAGCGTAGAGGTTATTGACTGTATTGCAGTGGTGATGCGACTGAATTCTCGGAGAAATCTTGATGGAGAGAAGGCCTCCATCTGAGCATATCTGAATATGAGATCTAAAAAATATATGGTCCAAGTCACAGATCTAGATCTGGATTAAAATCTAGATTGCCTCTACCTCTCTTCCTCGCACCATTCTCCACATAGATGAAATAACATGTCTCAAACCTCCAGCTACGTTCTACGAAATTTCAGTGATATTCATCTATTTGTGCCTATAATCAAGCTCCCATACACGTCAGAATGAATGATATTCTAGCCCTTGACAACGTTCAACAATTAGATTTGTCAGATATCATGCCTTAAAAATGAAAACAAAAAAAATTAACATATAGAAGTTAAGTTTTGATATATATATTTTTTTCATCCATAAATAACAATCTGAGTGCAACCATTGAAGGTTTGAATTTTTTTTTTAAAGGGTCAAAAGTGTATGGTTGAACACTTTTTTGAAAGGGCGTGGAAAATATTTTAATAGGTGGAAATTTAAGGATACAAAGGAAAAAATCTCATTGAAAAGACACAATTGTATCAATGATTTTCAATAAAAGATCTTTATTTTCTGTGGTGGTTATGTGGTGGACCTGTCCCGAAATTGAATAAGGGGGTCTCACTTACATATTGGTGTTTGTGTGTAATGATGCATGCTTTGTTTATATTTTTTATTACACTTATATTGTTTATTGTCTAGATTTGACATAAACATGTGTGTAATGTATTATTTAAGGCATCCTATATTGAGTACAAGAAAATAAAATTCAAGCAAAAGTAATGTCAATCAAGCAGTGACAAAGGAATACTAAAGAAAATGCACAAATCAATCTTGTAATAAAAGGATAATTGGACGTGACTAGAATTCAAAGCATCATCAAGCATTCATACTCAAGCAATCAAATCATATCAGTGAAGAAAATGCAATCAAATTAAGCAAATGAGAAATTGCTCAAATCGTTGCAACAATGGACACAACAAGCATATATTCAAGGAGATCTCAAAGCATCATCAAATTTGAAGATCAAATCAATTTTTGAATCAACATTCATTGTAAACTTGCAATATTCCTTTGTAAGTGTCAATATCAAACTTAGGTTATTGGGTACATTTTCGGTTGAACCCGACACCCACAACTTACTTGTATCATTCTATTCCTGAGTTTATAGGTTGAGTAGTTAAAACTCAAATCATTGTAATACTTTGGGATGCATTTTTGGTGGTAACTGACATCCTCAACTTCCTGGAAGCAAGTACAAGCGAGTGTGAAACAAAATCAAGCGAGCGTGAAGTTCAAGCGAGCGATTCAAGTGAGTGAGTTGCAGATAATCCTTCTTCTGTCAAGTCAAAATTGTAATAAGGATCTACCTACACAAGGAGACCTTTTTTTAGTGTTTTAAAATGGCTCAAAATCTAGAATTATTAGAGTTACTGAACACTATAATAAACACCACTGAAGACAACACGGTGATATTGAACAAAACAACTCTTCAACCAGTGATAACTTGTTTGCAAGTGACACAAGCTAAAGTTAGACTTCTTCAATCTCTATCCCAACTATTGAATGATGAGTTGACTGATCTCAAAAATAAACAGTTAGTGAAGTGTTCTAAACTAGTTTATGTTCAGCACAACCCTCTCTATGATGATGATGCTTTTGATCAATAGTCAGTAAAGGAACAACACAGTGATACAACTTCAGAATCAGTTGTAGACAAAGGCGATGCTATTATTGAACCTACTTTT